>JAWZYV010019369.1:570000-632500 GCA_038373885.1 Cheiracanthium punctorium
CTATATGCTTACCTGCCACAGTCATGGTTGATCATACAAATTATCTTCAGGCAACTGATTTTATTCAGAAGACAGAATCTGGAATAGATGAAGAAGAAGAATTTGCAATAGAAGAGGAAGAATCTGGAATAGATGAGGAAGAATATTCTGGAATAGATGAGGAAGAATATTCTGTATTAGATGAGAAAGAATATTCTGAAATAGATGATGAAGAATATTCTGGAATAGATGAGGAAGAATATTCTGGATTAGACTTGGGCGAAGAATCTGGAATGGATGAGGAAGAGAAATCTGGAAAAGATGATGAAAAAGAATCTGGAATGGATGAGGATGAGAAATCTGGAAAAGATGATGAAAAAGAATCTGGAATAGATGAAGAAGAAGAATTTGCAATAGAAGAGGAAGAATCTGGAATAGATGAGGAAGAATATTCTGGAATAGATGAGGAAGAATATTCTGTATTAGATGAGAAAGAATATTCTGAAATAGATGATGAAGAATATTCTGGAATAGATGAGGAAGAATATTCTGGATTAGACTTGGGCGAAGAATCTGGAATGGATGAGGAAGAGAAATCTGGAAAAGATGAGGAAAAAGAATCTGGAACAGGATCTGGTATTGAAACGCCTGCACCGGACGTAAGTTTTCAAAATGTTCCATATGACAAAAATCAATTACTTAGTGTAATGAAGCCAAGACGTTAAAGCGGACTGATGCACTAACAAAAAGAGAACCTTTGTTTATCACTATCCCAGGACTATTCCATTTTTAAGTACGTGTTTCCCGCCATTTTAGAAATACTGTTTTAATAAGCTAAAAATTGATAAAAATACGATTTCCATTAAATTTCTTAACCCAGTTGGAATAATTTACCCAATTACAAAGGCGATCCTTCGACTTGCAGAGCTCAACTAGCAATATTAATTGCAATTTCATTAATTCCATTTGTAAGTACTATTCCTCCACCTGAATAGTTAGACAAATTAACAGGAACTGATTTTGATTGACAAATGCAACTTGCATTTACTGGTAGTACAACAGGGAGTGCGACATTAGAAACTTTTAATTCATGTTAAAACTCTTCCGTAAATTGCAAGTTTTTGCAGTAAGAAGGAATTCTGCTCCATATTATCACAATAGTTGTACCCACGGAGACATTCGTGTGGACACCGCCTATGCAGTTCGATAAAATAAATCTTCAGAGGATTATAAACAACAATAACCATTTCCAAAAACGCACATTTATCGATTATCGGGTACTGTATGCTTAAATTTTATCCAAGCCTAGGTTTTTAAAAAGTTAGTGCTAGATTTTAATAACTATATAGTATATTGGATTTAAAATGAATGAGAATATTAATTAAATAAATGCGAAATGATCATCATCAAATTGTGAAATACAAATATTAATTACTATTCTTTAAATATATATTTTTACAAAAATATAGAAAATTTATGTTTCTCAATATTCTTTTTAGGAGCCTTTTCACAATGAAACTCAATATGAAGCTTTTAAATACCTACTTTCTTATCAGGATCAATTTACACAGGCTTATCTATATGATCTATTTCTGCTAGCTGCAATCTTCATCTTCGTAGTTTCCCTGGTAAACACTTTTAACTTTTAATATATAGATGTTTTCAACATTTTTAGACAGTTATGGAAAACATAAATACGTATAACACAACTTGTTTGATATGATCAGTTTATTTCTAGTTATGGATTTATTTGATGATCCTTATTTGACCTACGCACGGTTCTCAAATTAAAAATCAGATGCTAATTAATAAATAATCTACATTACAGAGAAAATCTAATTAGTCTTAATTTTTACCTTTATATTTTGTTATACATTTGCAATAACAGTTTGATTTTGTAAAGGACTAAAAGACAATCTAAATCTACTTTTTTTATATTTAAATTTGCAATATGAATCATTATTTTTCAATAGCAGCTTTAAACTTTGTGCTACATTTATCTCAAAAAAAATTATGACCACGGGAAAACTCCATAAAAGCAAAAAGAATAGTGGAAAGTGGGGCCTTTGCCTTTGATTCGCAATAACATACAAATGAAAGCTATCCTTAGGTTACGATTTTCTTTTTCAAAGATAAATTGGTTTTCCATTAGTAGTCATCTACGTGTTTCGAAGGTTCAATAGCAACAGTATCAAATAACAGCTAACATCAATGGAAAATGAGTCATATAATGAATAGAAAAATTAAACTATAACATGCAGCTTCTAAAATAATGGTTTAGCGTTATTGTCTCGTTTAGAACCGTTTGCATGAGTCTAGGGGGAAGACAGCTGCTTATATTGCTTTAAAACAGTATTAATAATGATTTCTAAGCAATACCCCAATAATAATACCTTAATAAAAAGAGGATAGATACATAAATATCGTGTGTATTTAAAATTGTGTAGTTTAGGAAGTGGGGGATGTTGAAATAAATTCTCATTACATTCTGAAAATTGGATTTTAAAATATCGCCTCAGAGTTAAAATCAAGTCGTATAAATTCACAAAAAAAATTCGGCTTATTGCCATATTGAGCGTTTACAAATGTTTGCTAAATGTTTATGCACTACCGAAATGCTGATTTGCGCACCGTTCATTGTGAAAGTTTGTAACTTGGGGTAGCAAAGAACAAGGTATATTGAATGAGCTTGACAAAAGGATGGTTTTCAAAAGATGCAAATGTATAAAACAGTAAATAGAAACAAAGTGTCATTCCTCTATATTGTATGTACATACATATACCATAAGATTAAAAATATCTAGAATCATTCAAAGTGAGATATTTTTCTAGAACTTCTAAAATTTAATAATTATCCTGTTATTATAGCCCTGGAAAAGATATTTTTAACTAAAATTATCCAATGCGGTTTTGGTCATTAATGCATTTAGGGAGCCTCAAACAATGCTAAAAGAATCATTTTGATCGTCTAATAACATAAGAGCTAAAAAACTATATTTAAAAAATATATTCAAAATTTTTGTCGTATTGCTTGTATTAATTTTCATTAAGAATAGAAAGTAATGAAATGCTGATTAAATCGGATGTTTTCTGCTTTAAAAAGTACTGCATATAGAATATTTTAATAAATAAACCGTTTAGGAGCATCATTGCACGAAAATCCAGATTTTGTAGCTTTTTCAGAAAATTTCCAACTATGTCAAACAGTATCGAAAACAATTTTTATTTTAATGTTTTCTCCTAATCTAAAGTACATATGTATGACTTACGTTTGAGGATTTAAGTATAAGAATAGTGACATTGTGTAAAATCTTATACTAAGAAGTTGAGTGCTTGTACATATGAACTTTATAACATTTTACAATTATTTTTATTTTAGCTATATCTATATTCTCTACGTTATTTTGACAATCAGAAAATCAGAAGAAGATGCAGAAAAGCGTTAAAGAAGATGATACAATGGAAAAACAACCTGATCCTTCGAATTGTGGAGCCACCTATACCCCAGTAGCACAATTAGTCCAAAAGACGTTTAAAACACGTTTTTTAACGTCAAAAAACGTGTTTCCAACGTGATTTAAACGTTTTTTGAACTAGTTGTGCTACTAGGGAAGTGCACATGTAGTGTTACAGAAACTGGTAAAGATTTATTAGGGAACAAAAGAACTGTAATGAGAAACACTGATAATATTTGCAATGGTGCTTACTAATGATATTTTTATGGTGTTTGTAATGGTGATGATCCTTAGTTGTAAGGTTTTAATATAATGAACGATTCATTATTCCTTGAACCTATTGTTTATTACATTACAGAAAAATGTCCTGGTTTGATCCGCAGTAAATATCTATATACATTAAAATATTACAGGTATTTTATTACATAGGACATTAATATGAGCAATATTAAGAATAAACAGGTTAATAATATAGACTTCAACTGTAACCACCCATTCTAAATATGAGAGAGTTTAAGATTTTAAATATTTATATTTTATCTGAATATTTATAGAAGTGCAGAAATTCCTCCGTTCTTCTCTTCTTTAAAAGTTTCTATACTACAATTTCAAAGCATTTCAAATTGTACATGAAATATCGAATCAATTTTTATATTGCAAATAATCTAGAAATAATTTATTTGTGATTTTAAACATTGTTTATACATATGAAATTGCTCTATATTTGATGTGTGCCTCTTAGAGACACATGTTTATGGCTGATAGATAAATGTAGAGGGTCCATTTTTATGTAAATATAGTTTTCAAATCTCGAATTGGTTCAATTCGACAATGTTTTATGTCACCGAAAATTCTATATATTTCATTTAAAACTTATTTAGATATGTATTTTTAAATGTTTGAAGAAATTTACATACTTCTTTAAGTGATATATGCTTCATTTTTAAAGTCGTAAACGGTATAGTTGGTAACAATTATAAATATGTTTTCAAAAGTTCTTCCTCAGTACAGAAATAAATTACTTATCTTAATATATATATATTTTGTAATATTTTAGCAATATAGTTTTCTTTATGAAGCTCGTATATAATGAAGCATTTCTGAGAAAGTTTCAAAAATGTACCAGTAATAACATCATAAGCCTTCAAACTCATTTTTGTAACTATGAAACAAATTAAAACTTTTGGAAGTAGTGAAGAAGAAGTCTGTTTTCTTAAACATGCACATAAATCTTCATTTATTTTTCTTTTCTGGAGTATACATGTATCAATTATTAAATGGCGTCATGTTATTTTTTATGTTCATTTCACAAATCTAAACAATGAGCTGTATAGTAATTTTACCCACTACTTAAAAATTTAAATATTGAAGAATTTCGAAATTTCTCTAAAGTAACTCTCAAATTTAATTCTATTGGTCATACTCACCATTTCATTGCCTACAAAATTTAATATATATTTAAATCTGTTTTATAAATTTGCTCAATAATTTCTCTTTAAAGTATTGATTGTAGTGCCTAATAATTTTATTTGTTTCCTCCAATATTTTTTTTAGTATGGAAGTTTTTCTTTCAGACGACTGTGTTTATCAGTCAATGTACTAAACTTACAAATAGACTTTTTTTTCTCAAAACCAGTAAATTTATTTATTATGCTTTAAATATCCTTTTTTACAGGTCATCTTTAAAGTACTATAAATGTACGAATTTAAAATGAAACTTCAAAAATTGTTCTAAAATAATGAAGTATTTGGAAGTTTTATGAGAGCTGCTCATGAATTTCATATTGACATGCATCATAAATAAGTGGGTTGCTTTTGGGGGGATCATACTTGAACGCGTATTTTGAAATCTTCCATATCTCCTTTGTAAAATTAATTTATTTGAAAAATTTTTAAAGTGTACAAGCAAATAACCTCAATTTTTGCTTTTAAAAATGTTACTAAATACATAATATCATACCGTTTTATACATTTCCTGAGTGAATAATCATTCTGTGCATTTATTAACAAAAATAAATATATAATTCCTTTTTCTGTGAAACTTTTGTAGATAACAATTTTGAATTGTTTCAAATTGCTTATGTATTATTGAAGTATTTTACATAGTAATGATTATGGCCTAAATACATTCATTTGTGACTACAAAAACAGAAACTATTTTACATTTTTAATCATGACTGTGTTTATGTCATTAAGAATTATTGTAACAATTTTTTGAATTATCTCAAATTGTCAATTTATTGTTTAATTAATGCAAAATATGTAGATTTTAATATCTTTTTTTTAACTGTATTAATATTTTTTTTTACATAATGCAATATTGGTGTTCTTCGAGTGTCTGACATATCTATATGGTTCGATGTGTGTCTTTGTCCCTCAGCAAAAGGGGGAAATTTTATTCATGAAGTTTTGAAATAACAAATGCATTTTTTTTCTCCTCTGAGTATAGAAGTATTTTACATACCTCTGGTTCAGACTTATATATAGTTTGAGAGGTGATGTAAATGCATGCCTATGAAAGAAATTTCCTGTTTGACCTATGCAATATATGTGCATAATTTTAAGAAAATGTTGTTTAATAAACTAAACTACACCTTCAAAAGTTGTATTAAAATGCGAAATTGTTTTAATAATAGAATTTCTACCACAAGTAATTTTTAAAGCTGAAAAATAAGTCTGTGAGACTCATTTTTCAGCTCATATACAATGAAACTGGTGAGAGCTTGAAAATGCATGAATCTAATGTTTCAAATTGCATAGCTAATATTGGTATTGAGGTTCATTTGTTTTATTGATGAACAGTCTAACAAATTTAATTATTTTGTAAAAGCTGAATTAAAATATTGTAATGTGACAATGTTTTAAATTAAACTGCATCGGGAGCATTGATGTTATCTGTGAAGTTCTATGAAAGGTGTTGAAGTAATCTTTTATCTATATGATTTGCGTTTCAAAATTGGAAAGCATTATGAGTACAAGTATTAACGATACATATTTATATTTGGTTTGTTCAGCATGGAAATGTCTGAAAATGCTCTATCCGAAAATGTAGAAAATGATATTTCCTAGCCTCCAAGCATCTCTATTTATCACTAAAATATTTGTTTCTAAATATGCAATTGGTCATAGATTTTGCTTTATTTTTGTCGTTGATACCTATATTTTTATAGCTAATAGCAAAACATGTGTGTCTTTGATCTTCAAACAAAATATTTTAAAAAATATTTTTAATTATACTTTAAAAAATATTTTTAAATAATAGTCCTGTACTATTGAGCTCATTTGTTCACTTGTAAGCTCTTAATCAACGTAAAAATAATAATTAAAGCTGCGGCTTTATTACATTGCTACTATATGAAGCTATTTTCAGTTTTGTTCAATATCTGAAACAAAAGTTTATGAATAACAGTTATAAAAGCTGTGCAGGAAAGTTACGATTTCACAAATTATTTTTAAGTGTGAGTCTCTTTTTGAAACTATACGAAAGTATATATATAATCTCTTTATTTATATTAAACTGAAAACTTCTTAAATGAAGCTCATCTGTGAATATTTGTATTTATTAAATTGATATTGTTACGAAATTTCTAATGAAATATAGATGTCTAAACTCTTAGAATTAAGCTTATAACTAATTCTCACTGCAGATTAAAATTGTTTGACCTTTTCTAGTGTTATTCTATTCTTACATGTTTTATAACTAATGTATAATGATTATAACTAATTTTTAAATATGAAACAGTTTTGCAAACTTCCAGAAGTAATATATCTTATGTATGGTCTCGGATAAACAAAAACTCATCAATTATGACATTCTTCAAAACATGTGTATCTACACATTTTTATATAAATTCAAACGTATACTTGTTGCGTGTTTTAAAATATGTCTGCTATTCTTACATGTTTCAAGCTAAAGTTAATTCTGAGAAGCTCATTTCTGTAAAACCATAATAAAATGTTTGAAAAGAATTGTATAATATGGCTAGATCAAGGAATTTTAAATAGTGTATCTATATATTAATAAAGTTTATATGATTTCTAAGTTTGAGTTGTACATGTTACCAAATTTTACCTTGGCTACAAAACTTGCGATGATGTGTATTACAATAAAATGTTTCAATTTTATATTGTCACATTTATTTTATTTGTAAATTCTTAATAAAGAAGTGAATTATACTTGAGCTTATTATTTCAATGATTGGATGTAAAATCACACGAATTCACTTGATTAAATAACATATACACAGATATTTGAATCGTATAAAATAAAAAAGTGTAGGTACAACAAGGCGGTTTTTAAAGAAAATGCATAGAATTCAAAAATAATAATTGAGTGAGTGCATAAACCAACGCAGTAGAAATTATTGAGATGCATATTACAGTGTTCAAGAATGCCATTTATATGTCTAAATATTTGTGATGTTGTAATATTTTAAAATGCGTAATATTAATTATTATTAAACAAATCTTTGCATGTATAAAAATTGCTTTAAAATAGGCAATAATCATTGCAGTATCTCTTCCCTTATTTAATTTCCTCAGTTTACTTATTCATTCATACACTTAATACCTCCATGTACTTAATTCATGGACCATTCATCTACGTAATTATTATTATGTCCTAAAATTGGCGACGCCAAACAAAAAATTAAATTTACGATAGGTGTTGACAATAGATTCAAAATTATGCATATTAGAAGGACTTCTAAAATAAAAACATAACACCAGCTAGAAAAGCATGAATGAACAAACAGTACAACCCAACAGTAAAATTAGGATATTTGCAGATAATACACTACTGAATGACTGTTAAAAGTTATTGTTGTGGAATCAAATCATGTCGTAATATTTTCTCCAATATTCAATCATATGTCAGAAGAGAAAAATTAAAATGTATATTTGTATCCAAAAATCTGTACAGTATAGAGATAGATTTATTCAAATAATAAGAAAATGTAATTGAATATTTAAATATAATCTAATGCAGCTTCAGAAATGAAAGAAGGTTGTGTTTATTTTGTAAACAAAAAGCAAAAGAAACAAAAAATGTTAATGAAATTTTGAAACTTATTCTCAAAGTAATTTCTGAGACACTCATAAGTTGTTTTGGACACCAAACTGAGAAATAAGTAATGTCGTAAGTCAGTAATGGTATATATATATATATATATATATATATATATATATATATATATATATTAATTGTCATCCATAAGATCTGGATGCGATTTTTATTTATACAATTCGCATATTAGTTCTTTGGTATCAAGATGTATAATGCACATTAGAAGTTTTCTACTGTAAAACGCCATTTAGGATTTCTTTAAAAATAAATCAACATTCAGCATTAGTACCTTGCACTTTTAGAAAGGTTTCATTATGAAATTTTAGAGTACATCAGTACTGTTCTCATTTTTTAGATTATAATAGATAAATTAAATGAATTACAACTAGATTATTTTCATGAGGTACAGTAAAGTAATACTGTCAAGGATAGCCTATAACCTGGTCTAGACCATTCTAAATATTATGGAATTATATTTACGTTCAAATCTCAATGTATAATGAGGTAACTTCATAAAAAAAGAAATTTTCTACATAAGTAAAAATGTCAAACTAAACTTAAACATTTTAAGATAAAAGCAGCAAATGCTACACACAATTTTTTCCATATTTGGAAAGACACAAACATGATCCATACCAAGTTCTTAATGAGTAATTATTTTTAAAAAATTCTAAGTTTTAGCGATAAAAAATTTAAAAATATATTTTAATACTCTATTCATATAAAAAAGGTGAAAGAGATAAGTAAATCTTTTGAGCAAAATTTCTGTTCTTCATCTCCTCACATTCACCTAAATTCCTGTAACTTAATGGTAGTTGCACATATATTGTATACACAAGCATATATATATCTAATTATTTCAAACCACAAATTTAACGGAGCTCAAATATTTAGGAAATCTCTTTCATATAACCCTTCCATTCCTTATTCTGTATCCCAAATTCAAGTACAATGGCTAAAGCACCATAATTTTTTTCCCCTGATTAGGTGAGCTTAAAAAGCTCACCTGATTAGGTGAGCTTCCCTGATTAGGTGAGCTTTTTTTTTCCCTGATTTGAAATAGGAAACAGCCATTCCTCACTGCTTTATGTTTCTTTTCTGTCACAAATGTAACATATCCTGCTTTGATACAGAGTATTTATCAATATTTTTAAGGCTATCATTCATGCTGTTATACACGTTTCATTTAGAACAGATTTTTAAAGATATATTTTAATATATTATGTGTATTTATACTAATATAAAATATGATAGATATATATAAAGTGACCCTTTTATGGGCTAAATTTCTGTTCCTCTTCACCTCATATCAAGTAAACTTATACAATGTCATACTTAGTATGTATATACAGGGTGTCCCAAAAAAGGTGGGAACGGGATTCAATTCTTTATCTGTTAGAGAAAAATGGGTAGTTTAAATTGAAAGAAATGTTCAAATTAGGTCGGAATGAAGATAATGCTACGAAATGCTACGAAAGTTAATTAATTTTACTATATAACTATACCATACTATATAATTTTACTAAAATTGATAAATAAAAATATATTTTGTTAGAATTAGTTTACGTTGATAAGAGTCAATTTAAAAATTGAAAATATAATTAATTTTACTAAATCATTCATTATTTATTTATGTTCACAAAGCTGCATTTTTAGAATTGAACAACAAGAATAACTTAAAAGAATGTTTGACAATGTATCCGGAGTGTCATGTGAAGAGCACACTTTAGTCAAGCTTTTTATGCAGAAGCGGGTGAGTGATCGTGAAAGTGAGCATCATTCATTGGTCATTTACAAGTGATCATTGCAAGTTGTATAAAACATTGCAAAATACGAAGATTATGATCTCTCTCTCTCTCTCTCTTTTCTGAAGAGCACATGTCTTTATATTTTAATTCATACTCTATATCCTTAATACAAAGGTTTTTGTTGTTTTTACATATGGCTAATTCGAAAATAATCTTTACAAATCTGTCCATTCACTCCCACAAAGAGAAAACAAAGACACACAACGAAGATCTTAAGGCACTGATTCCTCCAAGAAGAACGACCAAGAATGCCTCAAAACCAGAAAAACAAAATAAAAGTACTAAAATAAAAATTTATAAACAGCCAGAACACAATATTTGAATACTTTGTGATCAGAACATACGTTCTCTGGCCATGAAATTATAATTATCGCTGCTTATTACGCTAGGACTCCACTACGGACTTATTACGCTAGGACTCCACTACGGACTTATTACGCTAGGACTCCACTACTAGGACTCCACTACGCTAGACTCCAACCAACCGCGGCACGGGCGAATCCGTTGCCGAAGCTTGCAGGGCAACTGGCGGCGCAGAAAATCACTCATTCTTCGGTAGTTCTGGCCAGCCGAAGAGCTACTTTCTGCTTCCCTCTTAGTTTTATTTGCGCGAACTGTGAACTTCAGTATGTCTAGTGAACCGTAGACTGTTATTAAACATGCACTATACAGTGTGTCCGAAAAAGGTAGTAACGGGCTTTAATTCTCTATCTATTAGGGATAAGTGGACAGTGTAAATTGAAAAACATGTTCAAAATAAGGTCGGAAAAAGATTACGCTACGTAAAAACTCCTCTCGTTAATTTTCAAAAAGTTACCCCTTTTAAATTTGCATATGGCCCCCATGCAAAAAAAATACTCAGTTAGTAAAATGTGCCCCATACACTCATGAGGTGACATACAAAATTTGAGAATTACATCCTTAAAATTGTCAGAGATAGGAAGATTAATATAACGCTGACTTGAACCTTTTTTCAATGGCTCTAGAAGGGAAAAAATCTCGTCGAATGATTGAATTTCAGGAGGTCGTACAGAAATTACGAAAGAAAATATTTTTTTCGACTCTAGCAATAAAAGTTTACATTTAAAATCATGTATGTAGGTCGATTTCAGAAATCTTTTCTGCCATATTTAATTACCGCGGAGTCAACGGCATTATATGCTTCTCTTGATGATTTTCGCTATGTTAATCGTTACTACTGGAAGGCTATTACATATCAATGATAATACATTTATAAATGATATAAAAAATATGATTTTTAAATTAGTATGGCCGCCGTAGTTTAGTGGTAAAACACATGACTGGTAATACATGGTACGTGGGTTTGAATCCCACCGGCGGCTAGTCATTTTTTTTTAACTTCTAATATTTTTTCTATCATCACTCAGAATTAAAGTCCAGTCACGAATTCTTAATTTTGTGATATAAGCAGTGTGTCCTAGTGCATCTTTTGATTCGCATAGAAAGTGTAAAAGCTCTTTGGAATTTACATGTTACGACTCTAAGGATTGACTATTGCTACAGAAATAACTACGTTCTGCCTCTAAATATTAGACAAACACTAACGAACAAGGAAACAGAAAATCGTAACTTTAGCAAATGTTATATTCAAAAAATGGGTCTCTGTCTGCACGCAGGCCCGTTTACGAAATAATTGGGCCAATTGTACAAAATTTTGATGTGGGTATGTTATCTGACCCAAAAGTTATCAACAAAGTGCTCCAAAGAAACCCTACTATGAAAAAAGAACTAGAAAATTAGAATCCACGCATCCCCTGCTTTAGATATTATTGGTTGCACGCATTTTTATTCATCATAAAAAGAAGGGAGAAAATTCATTTTTCCCCAAAACTCCTTTAATTGGGACTTAATTTGGAAACCGATACAGTGTATTTTATCTATACAAGCACAGGGAAAGAAATCAATAAACATAGTTTGGTGTAAATATTATTGTCGGAGTTCTGCCTATTCAGAACAGCCAGCTAGAATCCAATGTTGCTTGAAAGCTTTCTGCCTTTTATGAAGCTTGGTTAATTCACTACTCTCTTTTTTGTTTATCTTTCCTCCTTTTTGCTAATTTTCAATAAAAGTTCTTAGTAGGAATGACGCATTATTTTAATAACATTGAGTTTTCCGTTTTATAATGTTTATCTACTCTAGATTATGAATACATACATACATATAACTTTAATTGCTAACTCTTCCTAAACACATCTAAAAATTCCGTTTTCAAAGAAATCTGCCAAAAACTCCATTTCTCAATTAAAAGTATTCTTAATAATTAAGAATATTTGCAAATGAATTCTAAATTTACATTACAATATGTTTTATTAAACGATATTTATTTTTAAACCAAAGGATATTTTTAACGAAAGAATCTTGTAGATGGCGCCAGCTAGTTTAAATTTTCTCTAACAAGTTATTTACTTTGATAGAACTTTTTTTCTATCGGTAAAATTTTTAATTTAAAAAACACACAAATATCTGTCTGTAAGAATTAATAACCAAATTGGAGCTTCAAAAGTTTTCAACAGCTCCACTCCTTTAAAAACTTTATGAATCTCACTTACTTGTTTACACATTAACATACCGAACGATATATTATAAATAATATTGATGATATTATAAATAACGATATATTATAAATATTATTGTAATTAATAATTCTTCATTCAAACATATCTGTTTATGGTACTGTTAAAAACGAATGTTTAATAGATAATAAAGATTTAATATTTTTATATTATGTGTCGAGTTAACTAAACAAAATTCACAAACACGAAAAATTTTAAAAATTACAAATCAAGTATTCTCTTTTTCCAAAATCGGCGATTTTCCTGTTTTATTTAAGAAACATTTATTTTAGTGATTAGTCTCTGTTTTACAACGGAATTGCATGCATTTCATGCTCAGTTTCAGATAAGCTACAAATACACTTATTTGACCGAAATCATAAAAATCATGCAGTCCAGTTGTTTTAAAGAAAAATTAACTCTGCCCATTTTTTATCTTCAGAAGTATGAATGCTCTTGTTGGCAATATGCTGTCAAAAGTTTTAACAGATCGTCTTTAATGACTGTCACCAATGATTACTTTCTAAATGATTAGAAAACACTATCATTATGACAGACGCATGACTAACAATGTACGAAATTCTTTTTCATGAACACAAAGAATGAGATAAGGAGATTAATATATCGTTTTTATGCATTTTTCACCATGCTGCAACGTCAAGCTGTTTTCAACAACTTCAAATTTTGAAATGAATGTGTGGTTTCAAGTAAAAGAATGGAATAAAATTCTAAAATGTCTTATAAAAAAATCTTAAATACAAATAAATATGTAAAGCCTGAACTTGAAATATTTACAAGCCTTATAAACAGACACTACAGTACTATTTTCTATGACTTTTTTGAACTATTTATGAACTTATAAAGTAAACTGAGGATATGATTATACGTTTTAGAAGCATTATTTAAATCAGGACTGAGATTTGAAGAATCTACAATTTTTTGACTGTAGGAAAAGATTTTTGTAGATGTTATTAATTTTGATGAAATATAGAGAAAACAATGTGTAAAGAAAATAAGACAATTATTAATCCTGTCTATAAAAAATACTTAAACTTTAAAATTAAGAGAGCAGTTTACTTAAATATTATAAATAAATATTTTCATTCTATAATTTTTCATTTGAAACATTTTTAAAGCAATGCAAAATCTTTTAAAAGAATTTAAAGGCATTAAGTTTAGATTGATTTGTGAGAGTAAAGCTGAACTATGATTTAAGCTTTCAAAATATTATTAATATTAGCAATTCATCATGGTAAATCATAAAAATCTCTCTGAAGTAACGAACATGTATTATAAACAGCTCTATATTCAAATAGATAAAACTGTTTGAAAAGTGAAAGGTGGAATCTGTTAACTGTAGCAACAGCTTGTCTCTGCTTAGTGTTTCCTTTCTTCAAAACAGGAAGTATCTTAAGTAAATGGTGTTTCACATACACACAAACTGCTAATAAATATTCGTTATTTATGGTTATCTTTCAATCTACAAACACATTAATATATTGGTTTGATTTTTAAAATTTAATGTGTTATATTTTACTAAAAGTTATTATAAAAATAAAAACTATTCTAATGTTAACATTTACAGGGTGTAAAAAAAGAACTGACTTAGCCTGAAATTTTATACGTCATCTAATTAATTCAGGAGGCACACTTTACTAACTGGGAATTTTTTTTGTACAGAAGCCGTATAAAATTTTAATTTCAATGTTTGTTTGGATAAAATCGCCTGAAAATTCTAATCAGTATCATAAAATTACGTACCTTGTTTACGTAACTAAGTAATTTATGATATAAGTGTATGATGAATATTTAACAAATAAATCAATTTGTCAAAGTTTTTGGTATACCCTCTATTATCGGTTGAACATTACATTAAATTATTATCATTCAAACTACATGGCATTTTATGTGTAAATATGTCAATTTATAGCATAAAGTAACATTTAAAAGTAACATCCTACAAATCTACTACAGGAAGGAAAACGTGGCGGTCATTATTTATCAGTTATCAAACTCCATGATTCTCTAATAAGCAATTTTAAAAACCAGGAACATTTATCAGTTAAAGACTTTGAAGTATTTAGTTTGTAGAAATTCAAAACTAAGCTAAAAAATTTCATGGGCAAGTCATTAGAATTATGATGCTTCTGGCTCTCGAAAAAATGTTGCATTGAGACTCAAGACTATCATATCAACAGACAATTCTTAATACTAGTTGTTACCGTAAGGTAAATTTTATCACTCAGCGCTGTGAAATTTATGAAATATGTATTTTATTCTCTCAGTAATTACTTTTAAATCGCACAGAAATTATCTCTTATGTTCGCTTATAATTATAAAGACATCCTGCCATCTGGTAACTGTACTATTAAAAATAGCGAATTTACGTTGATTAGACAACTTTTCAATCAATTTAATTTTCAAGCAAAAAATATTTTAGAATTTCAAGACCAAATCCGATACTCTCGAAGCTACAGATAAAAACTTGGAAAATATTCGTTAGACTTATTCACAAAATTACAAGAGAAATCTAAGTGACTGATTGCAATCGAGAAAAATAGATTTTTTTCCATATTCAAATTTATTCTATATTCGAATAAAGTAAATAAGATTCAGACAAAATATCAATACAAAACACTTCTTAATTTTTAATGAGTAATTGAAACAATTTTCGAATAAATAATTTTAAATCTACAGCTTCTTGAATGCAAGTAAACTGCCTTTAACATAATTTTTGTTCATATGAAATGAAGGCAAAATAAAAATTTTTTATAATACTAGAAAGAAAAAGAAAACAATTCTAAATTCCTTTTATAGTAAAATTTAAATGAAAATCATTGTATTTTTAGTTGAGGTAAATTAATTTGCATAAATTTTTAAACTTTTTACATTGAGTTTTTCAATCTCTTTCCAATGCATACACTAAAAATACTTATGAGCATTTTAAACAATGATAAATTCTCCAAAGTGTATGTACTTTTAATGTATGTTTATTCAAACACATGAACTTGTTAGCAAACTGAAAGGTGTATAACAGCAAGAAAAGTGTGAACAGGTAAATAAATCTCTTACAGAAAGAAAAACATGAACTGGTGTATAAGTGAACGATTATTTTTTCATTAGCTATCAAATTCCATGATGCTCTAATAAGCAATTGTCTTTGTTTAGTGTTTCCCCTGTTCAAAACATTGAAGTATCTTAAGTAAATAGTTGTTCACAAACTGCTTATAAATATTCCTTATTCATGACCATCATTTCAGTATGCATGCATATCAATATAGATGATTGCTTTATAGAGTTTAATGCGATATATTTTCATATCGGTTTCAAAAAACATGATTTAATTGATAATTTAATGATTTCTTAAATTCTCTACCATGGTACATGGCATTTCATGTGTAAATATGTCAAGCTTAGACAAAATAGTAACATTTAACAGTGACACCCTACTTTATACACAGGACTACAGGATGAAAAATGTGAACCGGTCAATAAGTGAATGTTCAGTATTTATCAGTTATCACATTTCATCACTTGGTCTTTAATTACTGTAATTTACATATCTCAATACCTTTATCTTATAAATGATCCAGGTGCTTACAATTGAGTAAGAAATTGTAAGCACCTGGATCATTTATAAGATAAAGGTAATGAGATATATAAATTACAGTAATTAAAGACCAAGTTAAAAATCTTCAAGTCATCATAATCATGATGCTTTCCCCTCCCGAAAAGATTTCGCATAGAAACCCAAGATTATCAGCAGACTATTCTTTTCACCAGTGATTATCTTAGAGGTAAATTTTAGCACTTAGCAGTGTGCAATTTATGAAATATGTATTTTATTACATCATTAATTACGATTAAATTACTAAGGAATGATCTCTTATGTTCGCTTGCAGTTAGAATGAGATGCTGCCATCTAGTAGCTGTACTATTGACAATAGCGAATTTACAGCGATTAGACAGCTTTTTATTCGATTTAATTTTCAAGAGAAAGTTGATATTTTTATTTTCAACGTCTAGATCCTATAGTGTTTAATTTACAAATAAAAACTATGAATTTACTCACTACATTTATACAAAAAAAAGTACACAATAAACTGGGTAACTGACTGCAAGCAAACGCGAAATATTTAACTTTTCTACATTCAAATTGATTATATACTCGAATAGTAAAATGAATCGAATTTAAACGAAGTAACAATTTAAAAATACTTCTTTATCTTTAATAAGTCATTAAGAAAATTTTAAAATAACGTAACTTTTAAATCTACGACTTCCCGAATGCAGAAATTTTTCTCATAGGGAATTCGTCATGTGAAATGAATGCGATATAAAACAATTCTTAATTCCTCTTCTTGTCAAGACTTCAATAATAATCAGTGTATTTATAGATAACGTATAAAAGCATTTTGTTCTTATTCTTTCATTTAAGAAAATGCGCAATTCACACAAGCTCTTTTAGCTAATGTTACTGCATTCTGTTCAGCTGTTATTGTGGTAGAATAAGAAAACGAAGACTTAATCTTTGGAATTATTTTAAATAAATGCTATTCATCATTATAAGATATGATGAACTCTGAAGTGTATGCACTTTTAATGTATGTATATTCAAACAGATGGAACTGTTAGCAAAGTGAATGGTGCAGTCAGTTAACTAAATCTTTGTCACAGTGATTAATATTTTAAAAAATAACATACCCTGTGCAAATGCTATTTCCTTATAAATATTTGCTATTTATAACTATCATTTGTGAATGTTTACATTTTTATTTCGTGTTTTTCTTTAAACGAATATATCATGTTACATTTTAGAAATATTATTATTATAATAATATAGCAGCTGTTACATAAAATTATAAAATCATACATTACATTAACTAATTTCAAAAAGCATTATTCATATTAAATGACGTTTTACATAAAAATGTATCATCTTAAGTCAAAATACAAAAGAAAACTGTTTTTGAATTTCAAATGCTTTTATTAATACTTTTGAATTTGTATCTTTCAGAATTCGCTATGTAAGAAAAATGTATTCTTACAACAATTTTACAGAAAAAAAAAACTATGGTAACAATATTATTCTCAAGCAGTACATCTTGCAATTAAAAAAAATTTCAAAAACCCATTAGGAGTATATTAAATACAAATTCGAAATTTAAGCACACATGATTTTCATTTAGAAACCCATTAATTTTCTAAATTCTAATTAACTTTGGGAAGAAAACTTACGATGAGAGTGATGAAATGGTTTTTTAACAAATTATCTGGACAGTTTCAGGTTGACGCTTTTAAAAACTCACTTAT
Source organism: Cheiracanthium punctorium (assembly GCA_038373885.1). Classification (NCBI taxonomy): domain Eukaryota; kingdom Metazoa; phylum Arthropoda; class Arachnida; order Araneae; family Cheiracanthiidae; genus Cheiracanthium; species Cheiracanthium punctorium. The sequence continues at coordinate 588,194 of JAWZYV010019369.1, forward strand.
GTAATTATAAAGACTATGAAGCTTGCATCTAGTGCAATCCCAATTTTTTTCTTCCTTTCACACACTTTAAAAATGTTATCTCCAGTAATATAAAAGGTATATTTTTACTTTGCAATCAATACACCAAGTCTATAATAATGAAAGAATACGCTAACGTCACAATTCTCTGATTTTTCATATGTGTTTTTTTATATATATTATATATTGTGAATTATTTATGTACTCGTGATATGCATCCATATTTTCCATTAAGACAGCAAAAATGAGATAGCCTCACCATGGCACAGTGGTTATGCCACTGAAAATGGTAGATGGTCAAAGTGTGAAGGTCCCGGGTTCAGGTTCCATCGCGCGGCTGTCGATCTAACGGTCTGGAGTTTTGGTAGGTTTTCTCCAGATGTAACGTGAATACGCGTTAGAACCCCTTAGAAAGTCCTCCTACCAAGGCACCCCTCCCTTGGCAGATCGCCCTAGTGTAGCGTTGCCGTAATCACACACAACAACAACAAAATGAGACAGGAAAAAATATCACGATTAAGAAAAAAATATTGAATGGCTGATGCGATGATTATTTACAAATAATTTCTTAGTAAATGCTTTTTAATAATGCAAAACAATATTGGATTTTTTGAAGAACAACTGCACATTTAAATTTTAGTTCTTGTACATATATGTTAAATTAAAAATTTTTAATATCATATTTATGCGCAAATTTCAATACGTAATTTAAGTAACTTCTTAACAAACATTTCGTTTCGAAAAATGAAAGTGGTAAATTATACTTAAATAAAAGTAGAAAGTACTATATACAAATTTTTCTATATTTATAACAACTTTAATCCATATATTAATATTAAGCTTCCACGGGGAGATTTAAATGAAAATATGCTTTTCACTTATCTACGAAAATAAAGAGACTAAATTAGCTTTAAATAAAACTAAATTAACTTTTAAAGTCTAATTTAAAGTTATTTATAGAAAAATAATATTTCTATAAATAACTTTCATTTCATTACTAACTTAGGTAACATTAATTTTCGTTTTATTATAAAATTTTCTTAGCAGACATTTCTTAAACAATCTTGTATGTTTATTGGATAAAAGATGAAATATAAAAGCATAAACACTTTTAATTACATTTTCTTATCCAGGAAATTCTCCAAATGCACTTTAATCAGAAATTTTACAGCTTTTTTTCTCTCTGATTTCTATGATAAAAGTAGAAAAACCATTCTTTCATTCTTAAAGTTTTTGTTGTACATGGAATTTATAGTTATGCTTAGTGTTATAACGTTAATTTAAATTCTATGAAGTTCTAAATGACATCTATTATTAAAGCATGTATTCATAGTGATCAATTTGCAGCCAAAACATGAGGTGAAGCCTATTAACTGTAAAATCAGTTTGTCTCTGCTTGCAACACATGCAATGTAACACAAGTGTGACATATCTTGAACTAACACAGCTTCAGAATATTTATAAATATTTTTTCTTAATGATTATCATTCATAATTTAATAGAGGTTTCTTTTAGATGAATTTTTAAAAATATGTCTTAATACTTTAGTCATATAAAAATACACAAATATATAATTTGAACGTTTTTGGGAAACTTTCTATTCCTCTTCACCTCAAATCACGCTACATAAATTTCTATACTTTAATTTTTAGTGCTTAGATATTATCTATACCAACACATAGATACCTATATAATTTTCTTCAAACCACAACTTCATAATGCTCAGAGAAATGCTAAGATACTTAGAAATGCTACTTTTATATAAACCTTTCATTCCTTAATCCCAAATTTTAGTACAATCGTTAAAACAACATGAATACAGAAACGAATCTTCTGCTAAGTAGAGCTAGCATTTGAAAGTGGAAACACCAGCTTTTTACTGCTAAATGTTTTTATCGTCCAAACTGTTACGCATACTGTGTGTTGATACAAAGTGTTTTTAAATACCTTACTCAATGGCTATCATTTAAAATTTTATACAGGTTTCTTTTAGAAAAGATATAGATTTTGATACTCTGCTCATATAAATACAAGCAATATATAGTGACCCTTTTTTAAGAAAGATTTCTACTCCTAATATATCTTGTAAAGAAGAACACAAATTATTTTCTTGTCGTGGAAAAAAAAAATTAAGTTACAAATGGAAGCTAATATAAAATAGTCGTGTAATGTGTAAAAGATGGCTTACACCTTTTAAAAACTATTTTTTTTTCATGAAAAATTGTTATTTTTAACTTTAAAACCATATTTTTAAGTCTGTGTTTAAGTCTAGTTAGAAAAAACGTAGTTATACTTCTTTCGCTGATCCGGGAGAGTGAAGATGAGCCCACAGTAAACAGCTGAAGTATTCAACCGAAAATTCTCCTGGTATATCTTGGGAGAGTTGATACTGAGAATTTTTCATCACAAAAGATACTTGCAGCATCCTTGTTTCCGGTTATTTTGCGGATGACATGAAACCCATTACAGAATTACCTGATATCCATCACAATATTTCCTAGTATTTCATAACACCCGATGTGCCATCTAGAAAAAATAACCTTTAAACTGATGGGAAAACACTGTCATCTGAAAATCAACCACTCTAACAAACAACAATTATTTTAGTGCACATTATGCGTCTCAACAATGTTCAAAGTATCACGTATATACCAGATGATTAAAAAATGTGAAAATTTATACGGTTAAAAAAAACTATCAAAAATTGGTGTTGAAAGAGTATACAAAAAGAACTTTGTAAATTAACACAAATAACACATACTTATTTTAAACATAACGAGCTTTTTGGCGGAAAAAAATCTTCGGTCTTCATCAGCTGGCAGCAGTCTTTGCTATCAGACTTTGCTGTCAGCTGATGAAGACCGAAGATTTTTTCGGTCAAGACAATCGTTCAGTTTCAGATAAGTACCTTCTTATGCGTGTTAACCTCTCGTCACTCTGAACCTCATATGAGGCTCCTATTTCATATAGCAATATTTAGAGAGAAAACAATTGAATTTAGTATTTTTTCTTTAAGTGATATCAATATCATTAATTCATGTAGAAAGTATATGAGGCTCTTAACTAGATGCATAAATCGTGCCTAGATTTCAGTACTAGTCAATTTAGATCATTTTTTACAGTTTTCGCTTCATTGTTTCAGGAAAAAAATTAAGAAAATATTTACGCTGCTTTTTTACCGTTTTTTTTTTCATTTTAAGGGAAGTATAGTTTTTTTCTTATTCCTCAACCTTTACCTAATATGTGCATCCTTTTAAATTAATTTTAGCATAACAAAATACTTCGAAAATGAAGAAATTATTATTAGAAAAATTATTATTATCGACATTAATCGACAAATATTAATCGACATTAGAAAAAAATATTTTTGCATAATTATAATAGTATTTCAGATGCATTAAATGCTAGACAGATTTGTTTTCTCTGATTTTTCATAATTCGCTGACGAGAGGGTTAAATTAAAAACTTTTATTCATATCGACTCTCAAAAGATACTTTGTCTTGCAACCAGTGATAGGACAGCAACAAGCGGTCAACACTGCAACAAGGGAATCTTTGCTGGGTACTTTGTGGTATTCTCATGTTACAATAGCACATAACAGAGTCGAAACCTCGGTATTCCATTCTACCGAACTGTTTGTTCTATAGTACCCTCTTCTCCTTTACCTATTTGATTTAAACTACAACATTAAATTTCTGACATTTAGGGTTGTCTTACTTTTGTATAAACGTTTCACTCCTTAATCTATAACCCACATTCCCTGATAATTATTAAAACAACATCAGAACAAAATAAATCTTTTTTAACTGCTTATGAGATTTCTAAATTCAAAATTGGAAAGATATTACTGTAGGCAATTTTAAATCCGCCAAAAGTACAATTGCTCAGGCTGCGGTTTTCTCATATCTCTTACATCATGCTCCGCGAAGTACGTGAGTTAACGTTGTCTAACACAAAGCTAATGTCATAAAATGTTTGCACACAGTCACACTGTGACTTCCTCACATCACGTGACTGCGTGTATAACTGGCAGAGAAGGCCCAAATGAAGGCAATAATGAGACGCACAAATAGCCAGTTCGAACAGTTTTTTAACGTTCCATGGTGACAATCATGGACGTGATAGTGGCAGACAACGACGTCAATCAATCAAACTACGACGTCATTCTGCAACCAGTGTCGGGTGTCAAGACGCTGCACGGCACGGGTCCCCGTCAGAAGGATGTCCAGCCCGTGACGGATGCAAGCACATAATGGCATCTCTTATTAAAAAAATTGTGTTTTATTTTGTATTCAATTAATTTAATTCACTTACTGAAGTATATACTGAAATTAAAGGACAACGGGAATGCGTGATAGTGAAAGAGGGAGGGAGGCATCTGATGCATTGGAGAGATCCCAAGGAATTATTTTATCAAGCTCCTTAACGATATATTTACGGCATTGCGTGAAACGCCGTATGTTTTACACGAAGGTACGATGCAGAAAATGTTCATTTTCATCATAATTGTGATGTGGTGAACGTGATGAAATATAACGTCACAACCACGTCATAGCAAGCAAAATTGCTATATGGATCAGCTATTACATTCAGTGGTATTTTGATGCATTCTTTTGATTACAAAGGTATGTGCTCAAGGTATTTTTCTCTGCACTAGATCATTTCCAAGTGACTGGATTTTCATTCAAGTGATCATTTCCAAGTGATCATTTCATTCAAGTGATCATTTCATTCAAGTGATCATTTCCAAGTGACTGGATCATTTCCAAGTGGACAAATGTCATTTGAGTGACAAAAGACTGTGCATCAATCTGTTCAGTTCCGCCTAGGTATTTCTAATGTGTAATAAACCCAGAAGAATGGTGTAAGAAAAACAGTTTGAAATATTTACAAATTCTCAAAAGACAATGTTACAGGAACAGTTAAGTCAAAGCTGAAAAAAAAATTATCCATTATGAACTCCCATTGAGATACTTAGGAAAACTGTTTGTCACACAAAGCTGGATGCCACACTCGTTGCTAGACGCCTCAAAACGTTCTCTACTGAACAAGTCTGTATAACCGTTTAGGTTTCAAAGACTGTATCACAACTAATAAATTTAAATTAAGTAAACTCTGCGGAAGGATGCTTTACGGATGTTTCTTTTAAAACCAAACAATGTATGATGCCAAATGATTACCGACTTGAAAATAAATGTGTAGTGTGCAGGTTGGAGAACAATTTTAACTCAATAAAAAGTTCCATTTCCGAAATCTTTTCTGACATATTTAATTACCGTGGAGTCAACGACATTATATTCTTCTCTTGATAATTTTTGTCATGTTAATCGTTACTAATGTTAGGCTATTACATATGAATGATAATACATTTATAAATGATGTAAAAAGTATCATATTTAAATTAGTATGGCCGCCGTAGTTTAGTGGTAAAACACAGGACTGGTATCCATGGTACGTGGTTTCGATTCCCACCGGTGGTTAGTCATTTTTATTTAATTTCTAATATTTTTTCTGTCATCACTCAAAATTAAAGTCCAGTCACGAATTCTTAATTTTGTAAATAAGCAGAGTCTCCTAGTGCCTCCTGTAGTTCCCACGGAAAGTGTAAAGCTCTTTGGAATTTACATGTTACATATCTAAGGATTGACTATTTTTTATTACAGAAATAACCATGTTCTGCTACTAAATGTAACACAAACACTAGTGAACAAGCAAATATAAAAGCGTAACTTTAACAAATGTTATTTAAAAAAAAAAATAGGTCTCTAGCTATAAGTTCATGATATACCTAACCTGTTCATGATAACCTGGGCCAAATGTACAAAATTTTGATGCGGGTATGTTATGTGACCCAAAAGATAACAGTAACGTGCTCCAAAGAAACACTCCTATGAAAATGGAAGTTGAAAATTCGCATCCACACATCCCTTGCTCTGACAATATTGGTTGCACATATATTTATCCACTATCAAAAAGAGGGAAAAATTCATTTTCCCCCTAAAATCCTATAATTGGGACATAATTTGAAAACGATACAGTATATTTTATCGAGACGAGCACAGGTAAAGAAAGAAATCAAAATAGTTTGATGCAAATATTATTCTCCGAGTTACTGCCTCAGAGCAGCGAGCTAGAATCCAATGTAATTAGGAAGCATTGCGCTTTTCAAGAAGCTTAGTTCAATACGCCCTTTTTTGTTCATGTTTTCTCGTTTTTTGGTGTTTTTAATAAAAATTATTTTTCCGTTTCAATCATGCTTATCTACTTTTGTTTATACATACAGGCATGCATAAATCGTTAATGGCTAACTCCATCCTTATCACTTTTAAAAATAGCGTTTCGAATGAAGTCTCACAAATATCCGTTTCTTATGATAAGTATTCTTAAGAATTAATAAAATTAACATCAGAATTTATTTTATTAAGATTATTTTACGATATGTTTTTGATGTTTAAACCAAAAGATTTTTTAATGAATTATTCTTGTAGATGGCGCCAGCTAATTTATATTGTTTGTAGCAGAATCATTTATGCTGATTGACGATTTTTGCTATCTTCAAATCTTTTAATTTAATAAACACACACAAATATCTTTAAGTAACTAAATAAAACATCAAAAATATCAAGCAATAGCTACACTACCGTAAAAAACTTCATAATTGTGACATACTTGTTCAGACTTTAACATACAAAATTGCTTAGGTATATTATTGAAAAAGGAGTATTTTGCAGACCACAAAAAGGGGAAAAAAATCAATAACACATAGTTACGTACTAAATGCTTTTGAACTATTCTTTCAATTAATATTATTTAAAAAATTATTGCAATTACTACTTCGTAATACAGACATATTCGTCTATGGCACTATAAAAAACAAAAAGTTAGTGCATACAAATACTGTGTGTTGAGTTAATCAAAATTCACTAAATCGAAAAACTACAAATCAAAAACTCTCTTTTTCCCAAAATCTGCAATTCTAGTGTTCAACTAAGAAAATTCACTTTAGTGATTTGCCGGGATTAAATATTCCACAGCGGAATGACACACAATTTCATACTGTGTTTCAGATAAGTTTCTTATTTAAGTGAAATTGTAAATATCATTCTGTAGAATTTTTTTCAAGCAAAATGTTTCACCTTAAACATTTATTTAAAAGCTCTTGTTGACTATATGCTGTAAAATGTTTAAATCGAGTTCACTGTCTGGTGAGATGACCAAAGATTTCTTCTTAAACGATCATGGGAAAAGTAATATCGTGTTAGACGTTTTAGGAACAATATTAATAAGAAATTTTCTTCTTAAAGCGACAACAATGTTGCAGTCTGCAGAATTTTTAAGCATGCTAAAATACGTCGAATTATTTCTAAGTTTTAAATACATTGAAGTATTAAATACATACATGGTATACATAGTATTATTTGAAGTATTAAATAATGATGTATTTAATACTTCAAAGGTTTAAATACATCATTAGTTTTAAGTAAAAGAATAGAATGTCTTTAATAAAATCTTGAGAAAAAAAAATAACAAGTATATTCGAAATGCTTACAAGCCTTGTGTTTTAGATAGAAGACACTACAAAACTGTTTTCATAAATGACTTCTATTTTAAAATTATTTATGAATTCATAGAGCTTAAGTAAGTATAGGAGATTAAATTTCAAAGTACATACATTTAAACAATAGCTGCGTTTTGTATATAATCTTTAATTTTTCACCTGCAACAAATTTCTTGTTAGTTCCAATAAATATATTATTTCTTGGCATGAAATGTATGGAAATTTAAGCATGAATTAAAACACGGAAATTATTAATCCCAGTTAAAAAAGACAACAAAGTTTAAATATATTATTTATCATGTTAACTTCTAATAATCTTTCTGTGGAGTAACGAGCATGTGCTATAAAAAAGCTCTATGTTTAAATAGATAAACCTGATAGCATAGTGAAAGGTGGAGTGTGTTAACTGTAGTAACAGCTTGTCTCTAGTTAGTGTTTCATTCCTTCAAACATAAAATTAACATGTAAATACTGTTTCAGACTGCTTATAACTATTCTTTATTAATGTCTGTCCTTTGCTCAACTTTAGGCATTATCGCGGACACGACAAAAACAACATTAATGTCTATCATATGAATACATATGCATACAAATTAATATAGCTGTTTTTTGTTGTTGTTGTTACACTTTCCTAAAGATTACTATAAAATTAAAATTGTAGAGAAGAGTATAATCAATTTTTATAAATTACATAAAATAATTTCAGAATAATATCATTCATTATACACGGCATTTTATGTGTAAATTTCTCATGCAGGTCCACATTTAGGTCCATGTGGCTAATAAGCAAAATTAAAATTTGCCACATACAGCTTGTTCTTTATACTTCTGTATGATAACTATCTAACAGTATGCATGGACAGTTTTAAAAATTTATTCCTGTTCAAAATATGTTTCACGAGGTACACTTTTGAACCTAGAGAAATCTCAGTGAGCCACAAAAGACTGGATAATCTTAATCTGTCCTTGCACAGCTACTGAAAACCACACCAAAACAAAATACATCATAATCATAATGATAATTCATTGATTTAATTCACTCTAAACAGATTTTATACAGCATTAATTCTCTCTTTTGATTCTTAAAAATATGTTTTAATACTTTATTAATATAAAGAAGCAAAGATATATAATGTGAAGCTTTTAAAGCAAAATTTTCTATTCCTCTTCACCTCACATCACATCACATTAGGTTACATAAACTTCTGATTTAATTTTTAGTGAATATATATTATGTATTTTAGTGTGTGTGTGTGTGTGTGTGAATATATATTTTTCAAACTACAACTTTAACACAGCTCAGATATTTAGAAATGCTGTACTTTTATATAATTCTTCATTCCCCAATCTGTATCCCATATTTTAGTACAATTGTTGAAACAACATGAAAACAAAAACAAATCTTACTCCTTTGTTTATGAAAGCTTACATTTTAAATTATAAAGATCAGCTTATTAATGCTCTCTGGATTTTTGTCGTTCAAAATGTAACACAACCTACACTAGAATCATAACTTGCTCAAAGCATATTCAAAAAGCGTTTAAAATGCGTCTTTTGAACGTCTATTGAACAATATGTACTACCAGGCATGTTGATACACAATATTTTTCTTTAATGACTACAATTAATTTTATTATACAGGTTTCTTTTAGAATGAATTTTAAAAGGTATATTTTATCACTTTATTCATATAAAAAGCAGCGATATACAATGTGAAAATTTTTAGCGAAATTTCTTTTCTTCTTGACCTCATATCTTTCACCTCTTATGAGTTTATGCTGTCTCACATAGGAACGTGAGGTTCCTATGTGAGACAGCATTTACTTTCTTTTTACCGAAGACTTTCTTTTACCAGACTTTACTTTTCTTTACTTTTCTTTTACTTTCTTTTACCAGACTTTCTTTTTACCGAAAGTCTTCGTAAGTTACCTTTCTCAATGATAACTATTCTTAAAAATTAAGAATAAATTGAAATTAATTCTAAATTTTATTTTACAGTACGTTTCATTAAACGATATTTATTTTTAAACCAAAGGATTCTTTTAATGAAGTAATCTTGTAGATGGCGCCAGCTATTTGAATTTTCTCCAACAAAATCAGTTCTTTTCTTTCACAATTTTTTCTATTGGCAAAAATTTAATATTCCTTTAATACCTACATAACTAAATTAGAACATTAAAACTTTTCAATAAACAGCTACACTACCAGTAAATAGTATTTCTGGAATTACTGCAATTAACACTTTTTTTCCTACGTGGTACTAGGAAAAAAAGAGTATTTGGCACATAAAAATTTTGTAATATTATATTTTGAGTCAAGTTATCTAAGAAAAATTCTTTTTTACGAAATATTACAAATCAACCATTCCATTTTTCTGGAGCCTGGGATTTTCGTGTTTCATTTAAGAAACATTGATTTTAATGATTAGTCGGGATCAGATACATTAACACAAATCTGCATGTAATTTCACGCTCAGATTCAGATCAGTTTTTTATTTGACTAAAATCGTAAACAGCATGCAGTACAGTTTTTTTTTAAAGAAAAATTTCATCTATCCATTTTTTTTGTCTTGCCAGCATTACTATGCATACTCTTGCTGACTACATGTAGCCAAACGTTTTCAGATCGTCTTCACTAACTAAAGAAATGACCAAAAATTGGCCGTTACGGCCGTTAGTCAATTAACCCTATGGAAAAGATGGTCTTTCCCCTATGGTCTTTCTAAGCGAACATGTAAAAACTAATATAATGATACTCGCTTTAAAAACAATATAAGAAATTTTGTTCATGACGTGAATAGAAGGAATAAGATAAGGAAAACAAAGTATCACTTTCACAGATTTTTCAAAATGTTGCAACACGTCGAGCTATTCTTCAGAACCTCAAAATTTGAACTGAATCAGAGATTTTAAGTAAAAGAGCAGAATAACATGATTTTAAAAATATTTTTAAGTAAAAATACATCCTTAAAAGACATATTTGAAATGCTTACAAGCTTGTAAACTAGAAGAAGCACTACAAAAAAAATTCATTATTTTTTTATTTTGAAACTATCGACGATGATTTTATATTTTTAAAACACAAACATTTAAATCAGGTCTTAGTTTTTGTAAAGAAACTACAATTTTTCGATTCTAGAAAACTTTCTTTTAAAATCTTCTTAAGATGAAATATACGAAAAATAATGTGTAAGGAAAAATAGCACAATTATTAGCCCTGTTAATGAAAAATATAGATATAAATTAAGAACGAAGTATTATTAATAAACTTTTCGCTTTTACATTTTTTCAAATGAATAAATTATAAAGAAACAAAGTCTTTCAGAAGAAATTTAAGGAATCCAGTTTAGATGCATTAAGATAGTAAAGCTAGAAAACCAGTTAAGTTTAATAAAATTCTGGTTTTCCAAACGGTTAATGAGATACAGAGTCTTCACGTTGGTGAAATGACAGTGAGACACAAATGCGTTGACAAGCATAATGTGACATTGCACATCTATTGAAAATCAAGCCAAAGTAAAAGATAATAATGATAATTCATTAATTTAAAGCTTTTATTTTCTTGAATGCTTTTATAATTTTCAATGCTTTTATAAATCTATGAGAAATTATGGGGGCAGAGGAGTGGGAGATGTTACCTCTAGTACGTCTAATCGGCCACTATAGATCTGTTGAAATAAAAAAGAATTCTAGCCCACTATTCATGTTTAATTTTGGTTACTCATCCTGTTGGTGGGGACAAGTCCAAACTAGATAAAATGATCAGACTATTTTTCGTTCAGCCCATACGCAATTACTCTTTGAAATTTTAAAGCGAGTACCTTTGCCAGAAGAATAAAAAAATGAATTTTGGAATCTTCTTTAACACTAGGACATATCTTTTACTATACAGAGTCACCACTTTTCTTCATAAAGACAGGCTAATTTAGCTTCGCTTCTTGATACTCTCTAAATAGATTTTTTCTTTTGTATTTTGATTAGTTATTTTTGTATCAATAAATGTTAAGGAACTGAAATCTCACAAATTCTTAAAGTGGGGACTTTTCATAGGTACTTAACTGTGATAATCTTGTGTGTTTAATATTCTATTACAAGAATTAAACCTATTGGCATGAAATTCTATTGCATTTTGTGACTTGTGATGAAAAAAATCTAGTGGATTCCAAGAATAGTTTTAAAATTTTAAAGAATATTGCATATGGGTTGCACAAAAAAATATTCTCATGATTATATATTTATACTTGTCAATAATACAGGAAGAGTAAATAACATTAATCCTGAGCAAAGTGCTAGAATTTCAGAACTTTTATAAAAAAGACAATGAAATTAAAATATTTTTTTTTACTTCATTAATTGTGAAATTGCACAGACCTTCTAAAGGTAACACTTTCCACTTCTCTGCTCCCACTATTTCTAATAAATTTATAAAAGAATTAAATCAATGAATTATCATTATGATTATGATGTATTTTGGTTTGGTGTGGTTTTCAGTAGCTGTGCAAGGACAGATTATGCTTATCCAGTCTTTTGTGGCTCACTGAGATTTCTCTAGGTTCAAAACTGTACCTCGTGAAACAGAGAATAACAGAATGAACTTAAGAGAATATAAAAATCATATATAGAGGTCCTTCCATGTCAAATTTCATAATAATAATAGGTCTCCCTTAAGTTTTATGCTTTCATAAATGTAAATTATAATTTTTTTTCAAAGTTATTATAATACAACAAGGAAAGAAAATATGAGTGATTTTTAAGAACACCTCAGTAAGTAGTACTAACACATGTAAAAATTTCATATAGTTACCTCTTTCTGTTAATGAGGTAATAAATTTCAAAAAATGGCATTATGAACAAAATTTCAGTCTTTCTTAAGGTACTACGTAATTTGAAAAAACACTGAAAATATTAGTGTTAAACGATAAAATAAATAAAAAACTTTGTGAAAAAACACACATAAGATGTCTGTGTTTTTTTATGTGTGTTTTCTTACGTGTGTTTTTTCACACTAAGAAAACTTTTATATTTACTGATCTTTACAGATCTTGATTTTATATTTACTTATATTTACTCACTTTTTATATTTATTGATCTGTTATTCTTAAAATTCGCATTCAGGCTATATTCACATTTAATTTTTCACCAACTTCGTTTTTTTCACTGACAACGCCCTATTTTGTTTTTATTAAAAGAAAGAAATCCTTTAAATTACACTAAATATAAATTTTCGGAAATTTTGTACCATGAATTCAAGACATATTGCGATTTCTTTATTGGGTAACTTCAAATTAATATCTTTGAACTGAACAGTGTATGAAGAGTCCGAATTTTCAAGTGATTGCAACTAGGTTCTCAGGAATAAAAGTACGTATGTTTCACAAGGGCTGTTAATGTTCTAGTCTTAAAACCTTTTCTTTGAACTTAGAATGTAAGAAATAATGTTATTTATATTTCCGTCTAATTTTAAATCAACAGTTTAAAATTTGAAAAGTCAAACTGATTAAGACAATGCTTTATAGAGTATGCCAGCTAACAAGTCCCTTCTTTCCACACCGCCGCGACTTACGAGCCAAGCAACCGCTGAAATGCAGTCCTGTTGCGGGAAGAAACCAAGCGGGCAACCGGGTCTCGCAAAATGTACACCGGGGTTTCTTGTTCCGCTGTGTCCACCTTCCTCTATGGAATTATCACTAAAATTTCTTCAGTCTAGGCATCAGACACATTATAATATTACTGGGTAACTTTCAGTTAGGCGAATATTGAAACTGCTATAAGTTTATGTCACTTTACTGCACAATATTACAATTCTTGTGGATTTACTAATTGTCTGCTAATATCATTAGAAGAAAGTCTTATAATTATTTTCTTTGCAAAGAAAATATGAATATAACAGCTGTATATTTCTGCAAATTAAAAGATATATACTTTAGCTTAACATGTAGATTTTAGTTAATATACATTAGTTAAAATATCTGAAAATTTCCTCTTTCTAAAAATAGAAATATGTACATATACACATAACATCTTAGATTTCTGTCTTATATGTGTTTGTACATGCATTTCAATTTTTCTGTTCGTTTATCTTACATCAGACTCTAATGCGAAAAAAAGAAAAATTCTTCGTAAATTATATAATGTCATTTTAAAAAGTGGGATTTTAGACAAAAATTAACAACACAATCAAAATATAATATGTATATCAATAAATTATTTCACATTCACTAAATCAAAACGTGTGAAACCATTAAGACTTAAGAGTTAATATAGAAAGTAATTTCCTTAAAGTCTGTTTTTATATTGAAAGAGAATAAGCATGTTCTATGTTGTGTGAGCTATTTCAGTAAAAATAAACTAATTGAGAGTCTAAGAAATTTTCTTACAGACTGTAAGGTGAAATTTTCTATTTCTACTGAAAATTTTAACGAGGAAATGGAAAAAAAATTGAACGGGGTTTAGTAAGTTAATAATTAAACAAGAAAATCCATGCTACTTAATCTTTTAGTTTAACGAATTAACTAAAAGATTTAATAACTAATTAACTAAAAGATTAAATAACTAATTTCTATTTGAAGAATTTGATACGTTCGAGAGCGATTAAAATTTATGCTGGAAAATTTTGCATTGGGTTGATAGCATTAAAACTTATTTTCTATATCTTGATTACATAAAAAATGTCAAAAATGAGAAATTTTGAATTAAAAAAATGACAAATTTATATTATAATTACTCAATTTACTGAAAACTCATTGAAATTTATGAAAACTTTTTAAATGTTTTTAAGAATTTTTTTCAAAACTGTTACATAACTTCATTTTGTCCCGTTTGTCTATAATAGTTGCATTGTACGCCAAAACTCTGCATATTTACTGTTGAGATGCTTATTGTGGGTTATAAATGATCATTTAATACTTAATACTTAAAGCGTGGGAGATGCTATGAGCAACTTTTACAGATACTTTTCTTTAATTTACATTCAAACCCAAAACTAAATAACTCATAATTCTCTCAAGAAGGTGTCTGTACAAAAAAATTCCATCCCTTTCTCTAAAGGTCTACCTTTCTCTAAAGGTCTTTCTTCTTTTTATCTATGTTGCAGCTTCTGTAGTCATTTTAGCCATTTGTCTGTCCATAGCCTATGAGTTATTTCCAAAGGAGAATGTAAGCTAAAGTAATTCAGAGTAACTTTTCTTCTTCTACGTTTGCTCTTTTTTCATTTGCCTCCCTTATGTTTTAATATTATTTTCAAGTTGAATGTTATGAAATCGAAGAATAAACTCTCAAAATTTTATCTTAATTTATGCATATTACTGAATGCTGATAATAAAAAGGAAAAGTTAAATAATTCACCTGGTGCAAAGGTACCCAGACATATTGGATAACTTTAAACCAAGCAGTATGAGATATTATATGAAAATACCCTGTTTTATACAATTGAGGATTAAGGAAAACTAATTACTAAAATTAAATTTTCAAGTATTTGAAAAATTATGTGCTGCAGTTCTGAACGTCACAAAGTTTAATATATTTTAAATAATATCTCAAAGAATCTATGAGGTAGGAACATTGATGGAAGGATAGCATGAATATATTGATTAAAAAAAACTATTTATTTATCATTTAAGGCATATAAATACAGAAAAAAATAATCTTGAGCTCATTAAAAGAAAAATGAGCCCAGTTTGTCGATCAAAAATAGAAAAGGAAAATAAAACTGACAGACCACCTATATTCTATCCCTTTGGCATTCTATACTTTAGTTGTTTAGACAGTTAAGTTCAACCGTTAGGGAATCCTTGATCCTTGTTTGGTGCAAAAATATTCGACTGGACCTCGAGAACTCCTTGACTACTAGCAGGAGTAATATTTCCTACAGATAATTTTTTTTTAAAATACATGTGAGTAATTCAACAGAATTTCAACAAACATTGGTTGCTGCACCATTTTTAATTTTCTTCATACTTTGTATGTAGAAATCTATATACTCAATAATTTAAAATCGATTTAGAAAAAAAAAAATCAATGTTAATAATTTTTTTATTTGGAGTCCAAAACTGCGAATTTGACACTTTTTACAAATTTTAAGGATTTCTTAAATTGTACATATTTTCTGGGATAATAAAGTTAAAAAAACTTAAACATACTTGATACCTGTTTCTTAATTATTTTCGGCGAGATTTATAGTTCTATTTGCATTTTAAAAAAGACTGAAATTTTTTTCAAAATACGAGTTTTTCAAATCAAATATCTCATCAAGGAAAGTGTTAACTGTATGAAATTTTACATGTGTCAATACTTCTTTCCGAGTTGTTCTTTTTAAAAAATCAGGCTAGCTAAATTTTAACAACTTTGAAGTTTGTAAAAATCTGAATTTCTGACATAAAATATCTCATAGAGATAACTGTATGAAATTTTTACGTGTGTCAGTGCTATTTACTGAGGTGTTCTTTAAAAAAATTAGGCTTGCTAAATTCTAACAGCTTTGAAATTTTTTAAAAATCTGCATTTCTGACAACTTCTAACTAAAAACGGGGACCTGGTATTATCATGAAATTTGCCATGAATGGACCTATATACAATCTTTATAATCCATAAATGAAATTCTGGTTTTCCAATCGGTTAATAAAATAGTCTTGAAATTCGAAAATTGGCAATAAGGCACAAAGGGCACATTAGATATATCATTTTAACATTAGACATATCTTTTATTATACAGAGCCACCACATTTCTTGGTAAACACAAGCTATATAGATTTCTTCTTGATACTCTCTAAATAGCTATTTTCGTTTGTATGTTTTTTACTTCTTTTTCTATAAATAAAATGTTTAGAAAGTGAGTCATCACAAAAGCTTAAAGTAAGGACATTTGATAGGTTCATAACTGTGATAACCTCGTGTCTTTAATATTATATTACAAGAATTACACTTACTGGCATGAAATTCTACTGCTTCTTGCGACTAGTGATACAATTGAATCGGTGAGTGCAGAAACCACCTCAGTCACAAAAAGGAAATTTTTTTCAGAGTTTTTCAGGTGTTTCTCAGGTTAAAACTTCACAGAACTTCATAAATTAGGTAATATTTGCATGACAGAAACATAAATGCATGTTATGACAGAGGAAGAAAATAAGTTTAAATATTTGAAAATTTGGAGGAGTTATGAAGTTTTTTCTCTCTCTTGAAAAAAATTTCCTTTTTGTGACTGAGGTGGTTTCTGCACTCACCGATTCAATTATATAGTGGATTCCAAGAATAGCTTTGAGATTTCAAAGAATGATTCCATACGGGTTGAACAGTAAAATATTCTGGTGTTTTAATCTTTGGATTTGTCAATAACAGGTACCGTACACAACATTATACTTGAATAGACTGCTAGAATTTCAGTACTTAAAAAAAGCATTAAGAGCATTTTTTTACTTCAATAGTTTGCAATGGCAAATTAGGTCTACTAAAGATAACACTCTCTCTCTTTCCACTTCTTCACCCCCACTATTTCTCATATCTTTATAAAAGCATTAAATTAATGAATTATCATTATGATTATTTTGTATTTTGGTTTGGTTTTATTTGTTTTCAGTAGCTGCGTAAGGACAGATTAAGCTTATCCAGTTTTCTGCGGCTCACTGAGATTTCTCTAGTTTCAAAACTGTATCTCGTTAGCCAGTGGGAATAACCAAATGAACTAAAGACATTATAAAGATCATATGTAGAGGTCCTTCAGTGTCAAATTTCATAATAATACTAGGTCTCGCTTTTGAGTTTTATGCTTTCATAAATGTAAATTATTTTTTTTTTCAAAGTTATTATAATTCAACAAGGAAAGAAAAGTAGAGCGATTTTTAAGAATACCTCAGTAAGTAGTACTAACACATGTAAAAATTTCATACAGTTACCTCTTTCTCTTAATGAGAGATTTAATTTCAAAAATTGGTATTCTGATACAAAATTTCAGGCTTTTTTATAGTACTTTGTAATTTTTTAAACAGTAGGTAGAACTGCAAACCTTATAGAAAGTAATTCAGGAACTTATGCAGACTTAGTCTATTTGTTTGAATTTTTTGTTTATCTTTCTTATCTCAGATAATATATAAAAAATCCTGAAATTTTGTAAAAATGGCCAAGGTTGCAGTTTCCACATACAAAGTATAAGAAAATCAAGGGTGTGATTGTTAGAGAAAAATAAAAAAATTCATGAATTCTGTTGAATGCTGATGTGAAATTTAAGCCAAATTGTTATTATTGCTGGTAATTTAACACATGGTTGTTAAGTTATAAAAATCTCTGTGAAATGATCTGCATATATAGTAAACAGCTCTATATTCAAATAGATAAAACTGCAGCAAAGTGGAAGGTGGAATCTGTTAAATGTAGCAGCAGCTTGTCTCTGGTTAGTGTTTCCTTTCCTCAAAGCATAAAGTATCTTAAATAAATAGTTTTTCAAATTGCTAATAAATATTCGTTTATATTCATGATTATCTTTTCAGTATGCATGCAGATCAAGATATTTGCTTACTTTTTAGAGTTTAATGTGTTACATTTTCCTATCCGTTTCAAAATATAGCATTAAAATATTACATAAAATGATTTCTTATAGTACCATCTACGGTATACGGCATTTTACGTGTAAATATGTCATTATTTGGCAAAAAAGAATCAAGTATAATTTAACAGTACCATCCTACTTTATAAACCTACTACAGGAAGAAAACAGGGAACCGGTGTATAAGTGAGTGTTGATTATTTTTATCAGTTATAAAATTTCATCATACTCTAGTAAGCAATTGTAAGCGGTAAGGTCATTTATCAGTTAAAGGTGCTAAGGCACTTAAATTTTAATAGTTAAATTCTAAGCTAAAAAAAAGTCATGGTCAAGTCATTTCAACTATCATGCTTCTGCCCCCCCCGAAAAGATTTTGCATAGAGAACCAGGCTATAATATCAGAAGATAATGCTTTTCATTACTTATTATCTTATATGATATCTTTATCCCTTAGCATTCTGAAACACGCGAAAATATTTTATTTCACTAATTACTGTTAAATTACTCAGACATTCTCTCTTACGTTTGCTTGTAGTTAGAAAGAGATGCTGCCATCTAGTAGCTGTTTTTTGTTTTTTTTTACATAAGCGATTTTACGGCGATTAGTCAACTTTTCGTTCAATTTAATTTTCATGAAAGAAAGGAATATTTTAGAATGTCAAGTACCAAATCCTATATTGTAGGAGCTACATATAAAATGAAAGAATATATTTATTATATTTATAAACAAAGTTACATGAGAAAGCTAAGCGACTGCCTGCAAACGAAATAAATTAAACTTTTCTAATTCAAATTGATTATATACTCGAATAGTACAAGTGAATAACAATTAAACAAGACTTTATCTTTAATGTGTAACTCAAATAATTTTAAAAGAACACAAATTTTCCAAATCTACAAATTCTCCAATGCAGTAAATATTTTCTTTATTCATAATTTTTGTTCATGCGAAAAGAACCCACATTACTAAACATTTTACAATATTTAAAAAAAAATAAAACAATTCTGGTGTCTGTTTATAGCAGCATTAAAATTAAAATAATCGTATTTCTGATAATGGTAAATTAATGACTTTGCATGATGTTTTACTCTTTTTACATTTAGTTTTTCAATCTGTTTCTAATGCATACACAGAAATGAGATTTGTTTTGCATAAATAGACTGTAAGATAGCTCTGAGAATATTATGCCTCTTGAATGGCGTAATAGAATTCATAAAATAATACACTTGGAGAGCTTTATTCTGTTTAATGTATGTTCGCACAAATCGATCAGAGTAAGTGTTTTGTTCTTAAACCTTCATTTTAAAAAATGCATACTTAGGACAAGCTTTATAAACCAGTGTTACTGCATTCAGTTCACGTGCATTTATGGGAATATAAGAAATACAAAGCACAGTTCGAAAATATTTTAAATAGCTGTAACTTATCATTTTAAGCAATGATAAACTGCCTAAAGTGCATTTATTTTTAATGCATGCGTATTCAGTCAGAAGAAATAGTTAGTAGATTAAAAGATGTAGTCAGTTCACAGAAGAAAGAGCTTTGTCAGTGGTTCATGTTATTTTATATCAAAACATAACACAACCTGTGTACATTCTTTTTTCTAATAAATATTTCTAATTCATTAGAACTATCATTTGTGTATACGCTTACATGTTTGGTGATTTCTTTTACGAAATGTTTTAGAAACTTAACATCACATTTTGCTTACCTCCAATCGGAAGAAAGATGTAAACCGATGTATGATAAGTTAAATATTCATAAGTTATAATATAATTTATTTATAAATTATGAAAATTTATGTTACTCTGATAACAATATCTTAACCATAAAAAATATATTCCTATCACTGATTTTGAAAACAATATAGGGATTCTAGAAAATGTTTTTACTGCGTACTTTCACTGCTCACCGTTGTTCAAAGGCAGATCATGCATTCAAAATGTTAAGGTACTTGAGATGTAAAAATCTTGGTAATTTTCAATTTCAAAGGAAATTTTGTAATTCTTTATCATTTTTAAATAAAGTCAAAAGGAGGCAGGATTTTTAGAGCTAAAAATTTATTCACCAATATTCTCTTTTAAAGCTTGTCTGATAAAATAATGTGTTGTATTACAGATTTTGTGAATTCTCAATACGTATAGTTTAAAAATAAGTACAGAGACTTCTATTCTGAGGAATATTGATTGCAGTTAAATTTCAGTTTCCTCTTGCTTGCTTATTCACATTTTGAAGTTTTCTAAAAAGAGTTATGGATTTAAAGGTTTTTTCGCTTTCGATTTCTTTTTTTTTCAATGTTTTAACACAAATATGTATTATCACTGTACAACATTTACGAGATCTTTTATTTACAAACTGCAACTTTCATACTTATATTTTAATTTCCTACGATAAGTGTTAAAAACTTATCTTATGCTTTATTGCATTATAAATTGTATAAAATAATGAATAATACTCGAATGATTAACGCCAGTTTTGATATTACATTAATGATACATTAAATTACATGCCCGTCAAATATTAATGAATTCACATATTCTTTTTCAATTTTAACATTGAGTTATTTAATATTTTTCTAATTCATACACTGAAAACAAGGCTTTTCTTGCATATATGGAAGGCAAATTAACTTTGACTACTCTACAATTTTAACTGGCTTCCTATAATGCATGACAAATTACACTTACAGAGGTTTGTTCTATATAATTTATGCATAGGACAAGTGCACCACTAGTTGATACTTTGAAAAGTAATTTATTATAAGTTTCAGAACTGCTATCAGACGGTGCTATCTAGTACGAATTTAGACATTTGCCTTCAATCTTATGTATTTATTTTCAGATAGGGGTACTAGGTATCAGAAATTGAGATTTTAAACTCAGTGCTAAAAAAAGATCTGATACTTTGTAGTTGACTCAATGCTTAAATTCAGATAAGTTCAAGTTAAGCCTGTTTCTATTTGCAGAATATTTCTTTTCAGAAATGAATAAATTTGTATCAAATAATAATGTCATTTGTATGAAATGGTGCTATTTAGATCCAAATTAGACATTTATCTTCAATTTTATTCAACATTCTTTTTTAAATCCAGGGAGGTTGCGGCTCAAGTTATCAAAATATGAGATTTTTAACTAAGTCCTAGTAAAATCCTGAATCTCAGTAGTTGCATAATGCTGAAATTCAGATGAGTTCCTTTTCAACTTATTTCTTCTTAGAATTTCTTCTTAGAAATTAATTTATGTGAATTTAAATACTTCAACTTAAATTAATTTTATAAGATACTATACAAAGACAAATACCTTTCAATTTTATACGAACTATTACCATAAGAAGAAAAAAAGAATGCAATAAAAAATACATTGAGCAGGGGCCATTTATGTACAAAAACATGTTATATGCTTATTAAAAATGTACAGAAACATTTTATGTCTGATACAATTTAATATAAATTAATTTCTCGATTGAGATATATTTCAAGTAGAAACGGTTGAAAATGGAATTATCTTAATTTCAATATAAAGCCAGCTTCCCAGAATCAGAATTTTCTATCACTGAGTTTAGAATATCAAGTTTCCATACCTAGAGCATCTAGAGATAAAAGAATGTTGTATAAAACTGAAGATGAATGTCTGAATTGTTACTGAGTGCACCATTTCACAAAAGTTCTAAAATAAAAGATTATAATAAATTATTTGTAAAGTGATAGCTAGTAGGGCACCTAACACAGTTTTTTTCCCCTAGATTATTTTCAACACTTTTTCAGTTTAAATTGCTCGCTTTGTAATACATAAGGAACTAAAACGTGTTACCACCTTTATTCTGTATATTCAATTGTATATTCAAAAACTATTTGCAGACAACTTTCTCAGGTGCTATTAACTACAATTCTTTGAAATTTTATTCAATTATCATGAACTCGATTAAAACACCAAAACTAAAACGAGTACAACTTATTGGGGAAGTCCATTTTTTTTACCCAATAATGGAAAATCCATCTTCACTAAATAAATTTATTTTTAAAAAGTTCTGTAGGTTTATTTTTACGTACTATTCTTTGATTCAATTCAGTTTCACCCTTAAATTCCTAATGCACTATAATATTTATTTATTAAACAGGCAACAGAGAGTTTTAAAACGAGAAAATTCTCTAGATCAAATTTTGTAAAATTGAACATACTTGAATTTTAAAACTTTTGCAACTAAGGCTGAAATTTTATTTGTTTTTTGTTAATGTAGCTAAACTGGGTTGTTGCCAAAAGGCAACACAAGTCATTTAATGTTTAAATTAATTTCTAGAAAGAAACAGGCTTAAAATGAACGTAACTTAATTTCATCATTAAGCCAGCTACTGAGAATCAGACTATTTATAACTCGGATTAAAATTTCAATATAACATGTCAAAAGGCCCCTCTAGGCAAAAGTAAATGCATAAAATTAAAGAAAATGTCTAAAATGGTACTAGATAGCACCACTTGATAACAATTCTGAAATAAAAGCTTACTATAACAAATTATCTAGAAAAGTGCCAACTACTAGAACACCCTCCATTATTATTAATGTTATTAATTTGCACATTTTTCAATTATTTTTCTTTCGTCTTGAAAAATAATGTAATTTTAGTAAAATATCATATTTTAATAAAATATTTTTGCTGATCCTCTTAAAGGGTTGTATTAAAGAATAAATGAGCTTATGTTTCCATTCATTTCATAGGTTTCAATTACTGGAGCATGAAGTGTCCCTCACTGCAGCCAAATGTTTTTTTTTTATTGTGTATCTGTTCGCCAATTACTGGTGTAACTAATTTGACAACTTACTAAACAAAGTTAAAATAGAAATTTCCAATTTTCCGTAAAAAAATCATAACCTACACATTTTTTTAAGTTTCAGTTAAATTTGGAAAGCAAAAGGTTGGTTCAGGAGATTTTTAGTAATTAGCAATCACTAGTTAAATATTGTATTGTATTTAAAGCTTGAAATACTGGTGCACCTAGACTGTAAAAAGTTTTTAAAAATTACTTAACGATATTTTTATTCATATAAACAGACTAAATAATAAAAATTCCAGCCAATTAATAACTGTTGTTATTAACCTAAATTCCTTATTTTGATTTCACTGATAACACATATGTTTTTCTTCAAAAAGTCTGTATTACTTAACATAAAACATTAGAACCTGTTCTGCAATTTTAATCAGAAATTTTCCTTAAAAACACACACACATCTGCTTTGAGTTTCTCTACACTTTAGGTTATTGGTACAAATGAGTGATCTAATAATAACATGTCGAACGTAGTAGAAGACATAAAATGTTTGAAAAAAACGGAAACTACTTAATAAAAATCTATGAAGCTCATTTCTTTCATTAACTAATTAATTCAATAATCCATAGGTATTCATATATAAATAACAAATGTATCACACTAACTAATTTTTAATTCAAATAATTTTAAGCTGTTACATTTAAGTTATCTTTTCTGTTTGAATAAAATTGTTTAAAGTTTTTATAAGCATTTCCAAGTTTAATCTTTCTTTCAACAATACAAATTTGATACGTAAATAAAGGTTCTTTCATCACAATCTTACAAAAACAAATAATGATGAGATAGTGTCTCATTCACTACATGCACATTATAGAGAAAAGAAGACATTTCACAAAATTCTGATGACCGTGGTAAAACTCTTTTTTGCAAGAAAAAAAAATTAAAGATAACTGTGAAATAATAGCAATAATTTTATTTTTAATCACTAATTATAGTAGTGTAGGTCCAGAGAAAGCAGCATTAAGGAATGAAAAGTATTCAAGTTCCAACGTGGAAGGAGCCAATAAAGAAAGCATGTATTTAGAAGTTTCTGCATCATTTTAAAAATTCATTATGAAGAAAAGTTGACAACTGTGATATGTAAGAAATAATATGATTTTTACTAGATTCAAAATCATTTTTTTAAATTTCATTTACTATTTTTGAAAAGTTTTAAAATCATGGTAGCATATATGCTTCCACGATCATTTGGGCAACTTAGTCCTTCTCTTCTGACAAAGAAAATGTACAAATCAGCACCCTTGTCTTTTAAATTTTATAATACTGCTATTAGTGTGCTTTTCGTGTTATTTATTGACCTAAAAAATGCCAAAACCTTAATTTAAAAACCCTTAAGTGTCAAAAGTAAATTTTTAAAATAAATAAAACTGAAACAATTACACTAATGTTAAATTTGTAAACAAACTTTAAGCTGAATTGAAGCACAAAATTATTTTCACATATTTGAAAAACATAAAATATGAATTCTTTTCTAATTTTTTTTATATTGTTTGACTCAAAATTACACCACTTTAAACAAAAATGTTTTTTTTTTTGCTTGATATTTCGGTATAGTGAGTATAAGATGGTTAAAATAAGTCAGATGGACACCAAGTGTTGTTGAGCATTCTGATTTCCTGTTTACAGAAACATTGATTTAAAATCATTGTATTTATAGACAATTCAAAATTAATGACATTGCACAATGTTTTACTCTATTTTCACTGAGTTTTTCAATCTGTTTCTAATGCATACACTAAAAATAAGACTTTTTTTGCATATGTGGAAGGTAGAATAGCTCTGATTAGGTTTTGCCCTTTCGACTAGTGTCATACATTTCACAGATTAATACACTAGGTGAACTTTGTTCAGTACAGTGTATGCACACACAAATCAATTAAGAATAAGTGTTTTGTTCTTGTGCTTTCATTTTTAAAAATGCAGGGTTAACACAATCTGTATCAACCAGTATTACTGCATTCATTTCATCTGTATTTTGGGGGATTTAAGAATTGCAAAGCTTTGTAAGTATTCTAATAGCTCTGTAACTTATCATTTTAAGCAATCGTAAAGTGTATAAAGTGCATTTATAATTAATTTATGCATATTCATTCAGATTAACTAGTTACTAAATTAAAAGATGTAGTCTGTTCTCAGAAGCAACAGCTTTCTAAGTGGTAAATGTTATTTTATTTCTAAACGTAACTTATCCTGTTTACATGCTTTTTTCTAATAAATATTCCTAATTCATTAGAACTATCATTTGTGTATGCTTATATGTTTGGTGAATTTTACACGATTCTACTGACATGTTTCAGAAACTTCATTGATACAAAGTATAAAACTGCTGCATAAAATGATATAACACTCTGTTACTTTTACTCGTGTCAACAACTATTTTTCATGTTAAAAGATATTGTATTTCAATATGTCTCAAGTAATGTTAATATATTGAACATACGATATCGGTCGACAATAACATCATATTTTGCTTATCTAATATACGAATAAAAAGGAAAACCTATATATGATAAGTTACAAATATTTGTTATTTAGAAATTATTAAAATTTATACTACTCTAATAAGGTAAAAACATATTCTTTGCACTGATATTGAAAAACAATACAGGGATTCTACAAAATATTTTTCAAGCTTCCTTTCACTGTTCATAGTTATTAAAAAGAAGATCATCCATCCATTATGATAAGGTACTTGGGACGTAAAAATCTTGGCAATTTTGAATTTTAAGGGAAATTTTGTAATTCGGTATCTTTTTTACAGAAAGCCAAAAGTAGGCAGAATTTTTAAAACCAAATATTTATTCACCAGTATTATCTCTAAAGCTTGCCTGATCAAATAAAGTGTTGTAATACAGATTTTGTAATTTCTCAATAAACATAATATGGAAAAGAATATGAGTACAGACATTTACATTCTGAGAAATATTGATTGCAGTTAAATTTCAGTTTGATCTTCACATTTAAAAATTTTCTAAAGATAGTTATGGGTCCATTAGACAATTTCTCTTTCGTTTTCTTTTGTTCAATGTTCTAACTCAAATGTGAAAAATCACTACACAACATTTAAGAGATCTTTTTTTTACAAACTGCAACTTTCATACTAATATCAGTTTCTGACGATAAGTGTTAAAAATAGTTTCTCTTATGCATTATTGTATTAGAAGTTGTATTATACTTGCATTATAAATTGTATAAAATGATGAATATTGCTCTAAAGATTATTGCCTGTTTTGATTCTACTTTAATGATACATTAAATTACGCATTCGTCGAATATTAATTAATTCACATATTCTTGTAACAACTTTTACATTGAGTCATTTAATCTTTTTCTAATTAATACAATAAAAAAAGTTTTTGCTTGTATATATGGAAGGTAAATTAGCTTTGACTGTACTCTGCAATTTTAAGTGGCTTCTTATAATTCAAGAAATACTACACATACAGAGGTTTGTTCTAAGTAATGCATGCATAGGACAAGTGCAACAGTAATTAATAATTTCCCAGATAATTTATTATAAGTTTCTATTTCAGAACTGCTCTCAAATTGTGCAATTTAGTACCAATTCAGATATTTGCTTTCAAATTTATTTTTCAAATAGGAGGAACTAGGTAAAAATATTGATATTTCAAATTTGGTGCTAAAAAAATATGTAATTCTTAGTTGTCTGTTTAATGCTTGGATTAAGATACGTTCATTTTAAACCTGTTTCTATTAGAAGCATATTTTTTTTCAGACATGAATATAAATTAAATTTGTCAATTAATGAATTCAATAATCCATAGGTATTCATACATAAATAACAAATGCACCACAGTAACTAAATTTTAATTCAAATAATTTTAAGCTATTACATTTAAGTTATTTTTTCTTTTTGAGTAAAATTGTTTAAAGTTTTATAAGCATTTCTAAGTTTAATCTTTTTTTTCAACAATACAAATTTGTTACGTAAATAAAGGTTCTTTCATCACAATCTTACAAAAATAAATAATGATGACATAGTGTCTCTTTCAATACATGCACATTATAGAGAAAAGAAGACATTATAACAATCTGATGACCGTGGTAAAACTCTTTTTTGCAAGAAATTTTTTTAAAGATAACGGTGAAATAATAGCATTAATTTTATTTGTAATCACTAATTGTAGTAGTTTAGGTCCAGTGAAAGCAGCATTAAGGAATGAAATTATTTAAGTTCCTACGTGGAAGAAGCCAATAAAGAAAGCATGTATTTAGAAGTTTCTGCATCATTTTAAAAATTCTTTATAAAGAAAAGTTGATAACTGTGATATATAAGAAATGATATGATTTTTACTAGATTCAAAATCATTTTTATACATTCATACTACTTTTGGAAAAGTTTTAAAATCATGGTAGCATATATGCTTCCAGGAACATTTGGGCAACTTAGTCCTTCTCTTCTGACAAAGAAAATGTACAAATCAGCACTCTTGTCTTTTAAATTTTATAATACTGCTATTAATGTGCTTTTCATGTTATTTATTGACTTAAAAAATCCCAAACCTTAATTTAAAAACCCTTAAGTGTCAAAAGTAATTTTTTTTTAAATAAATAAAACTGTAACAATTACAGTAATGTCAAATTTGTAAAGAAACTTAAGCTGAATTGTAGCACAAAATTATTTTGACATATTTGAAAAACATTAAAAAATGAATTCTTTTCTAATTTCTTTTATATTGTTTGACTCAAAATTACACCACTTTAACTAAAAATGTATTTTTTTTGCTTGATAATTTCGGTATAGTGAGTATAAGGTGGTTAAAATCAGTAAGATGTGTACCATGTGTTGTTGAGCATTCTGATTTCCTGTTTCCAGAAACATTGAAATTAAAATCATTGTATTTATACATAATTCAAAATGAATGACTTTGCATAATGTTTTAGTAACGTTTTACTGATTTTTTCGATCTGTTTCTAATGCATACACTAAAAATAAGACTTTTTTTGCATATATGGAAGGTAGAATAGCTCTGATTAGGTTTTGCCCTTTTGACTAGTGTCATACAATTCACAGATTAATACACTAGGAGAACTTTGTTCAGCACAGTGTATGCACACACAAATCAATCAGAGTAAGTGTTCTGTTCTTGTGCTTTCATTTTTAAAAATTCACAGTTAACACAATCTCTATCAACCAGTATTACTGCATTCATTTCATCTGTATTTTGGGGGATTTAAGAATTGTAATGCTTAAGTTTTGTAAGTATTTTAATAGCTGGAACTTATCAGATTAAATAGTTAGTAAATTAAAAGATGTAGTCAGTTCTCAGAAGCAACAGCTTTCTCAGTGGTTAATGTTATTTTATTTCTAAACGTAACACATCATGTTTACATGCTTTTTTCTAATAGATATTCCTAATTCCTTAGAACTATCATTTGTGTATGCTTATATGTTTGGTGATTTTTTTACACGATTCTACTGACATGTTTCAGAAACTTCATTGATACAAAGTATAAAACTGCTGCATAAAATTATATAACACTCTGTTACTTTTACTGGTGTCTACAACTATTTTTCATGATTAAAGATCTTTTATTTCAATATGTCTCAAGTAATGTTAAAATATTGAACATAACATTTCGGCCGACAATAACATAATATTTTGCTTATCTAATACACGAAAAAAACCTATATATGATAAGTTACAAATATTTGTTATTTAGAAATTATTAAAATTTATACTAATCTAATAACATTATCTTAACCATAAAAAACATATCCTTTACACTGATATTGAAAAGCAATACAGGGATTCTAGAAAATGTTTTTCAAGCTTATTTTCACTGCTTATAGTTCTTAAAAGTAAAATCATCCATCCATTATGTTAAGGTACTTGGGATGTAAAAATCTTGGCAATATTGAAAAATTTTGTAATTCGGTATCTATTTTACATAAAGTCAAAATTAGGCAGGATTTTTAAAACCAAAAATTTTTTCGCCAGTATTATCTCTAAAGCTTGCCTGATCAAGTGAAGTGTTGCAATATAGATTTTGTAATTTCTCAATATACATAATTTGGAAAAGAAAATGAGTACAGACACTTCTATTCTGAGAAATATTGTTTGCAGTTAAATTTGAGTTTGCTCTTGCGTTTTTATTCACATTTAAAAATTTTCTAAAGAGAGTTATGGGTCCATAAGACAATTTCGCTTTCGTTTTCTTTTTTTCAATGTTCTAATTCAAATATGAATACTCACTGCACAACATTTAAGAGATCTTTTATTTGCAAACTGCAACTTTAATACTAATATCTTAGTTTCTGACGAAAAGTGTTAAAAATAGTTTATCTTATGCTTTATTGCATTGGAAGTTGTATTATACTTTCATTATAAATTGTATAAAATGATTATTAATCCTCAAAGTTTATTGCCAGTTTTTATACTACTTTAATGATACATTAAATTATACATTCGTCGAATATTAATTAATTCACATATCCTTTTAACAATTTTGACATTGAGTTATTTAATCTTTTTTTAATTCATACACTAAAAACAAGGTTTTACTTGCATGTTTGGAAGGAAAATTGGCTTTGACTGTACTCTGCAATTTTAACTGGCTTCTTATAATGCAGGAAATACTACACATACAGAGGTTTGTTCTATATAATGTATACATAGGACAAGTGCACCAGTAATTGATACTTTGCTAGATTATTTATTATAAGTTTCTATTTCAGGAATGCTATCAAATTGTTCTATCTAGTACCAATTTAGACCTTTGCTTTCAATGTTGTGCCTTTTTTTCAAATAGAGGGAATTAGGTAAAAAAATTGATATTTTATTTTTGGTGCTAAAAAAATATCTAATTCTTAGTAGTTGGTTTAATGCTTGGATTAAGATATGTTCAATTTAAACCTGTTTCTATTTGAAGCATATTTCTTTTTAGAAGTGAATATAAATTAAATTTGTATCAAATAATAATCTATAATTTTTTATGAAAGTGTGCTATGTAGTATCCTAATTTAGACATTTATCTTCGATTTTATTCCACATTCTATTTTATCTCCAGAGGGGTTGGGACTCTAGTTATCAAAATATGAGATTTTTTAACTCAGTCCTATTATAATTCTGATTCTCAGTAGCTGCATAATCCTGAAATTCAGATAAGTTCCTTTTAAACTTGTTTCTATTTGAAGCAATTTCTTTTTGGAAGTTAATTTATTTGAATTACAATACTTCAATTTTCAATTAATTTTTTAAGATACTATACAAATATCTTTCAATTTAAGAGAGCTCTTATGAGAAAAAGAAAATAATGTATGGAAAATGCACAGAATAAGTGCTTTTTATGTACAGAAACATTTTATTTCTGACACAATCCAATTTAAATTAATTTTTAAGATATATTTCAAGTAGAAACAGTTGATAGTATTAAGCCAGCTAGAATTTTCTATCAATGAGTTTAGAATATCAATTTTTGACAGCTAGAGCCCCTAGAGACAAAAGAATCTCTCATGAAATTGAAGATGAATGATTGATTTGTTACTGAGTGCACTATTTCTTAGAAATTCTAAAATAAAAGCTTCATATAAATTATCTTTAAAGTGACAGTTATTGGTGCACCTGACATAGTATTTTCCCCTAACTTATTTCAAACCATTTTCCATATTACATTGTCCACTTAATTGCAATAAATAAGGAATTAAAACCTTTCTCCACCTTTTTGGGGCAACCTGTACATTCAAAAACTATCATCAGACAGCTTTCTCAATAGCTGTTATTTGCCTTTCCATGAAATTTTATTCAGTTATCATGAACTTGATTAAAACACCAAAACTAAAATTAGTACAACTTTTTGTGGAAGCCACTTTTTCACCCAGTTACCGACATCCTATCTTATACAAATAAATTTATTTTTAAAAAGTTTTGCAGACTTATTTTGTTGTACAATTATTTGATACAATTCAGTTTAAATAGATTTTTATAAAAGAAGGGGTTTCAAAAGGAAACAGGTTTAAAATGAACTTAACTTCAATTCAGCTTTAAGCCAGCTAATAAGAATCGGATTCTTTATCACTCAGTGGAAAATCTCAATATGCCTCTTACCAAAAAGCCCCCTTTAGATTAAAAAAAAAAAATACATAAAATTAAAGATAAATTTCTAAATTGGTACTAGATAGCACCACTTGATTACAGTTCTGAAATAAAAATTACTAAATAAATTATATAGAAAAGTGTCAATTACTGGTGCATCCTCCCTTAGTATTAATATTATTAATTTGTGGATTTTCCAAGTATTTTTCTCTGGTTTTGAAAATAATGTATTTATATAAATTATCATATTTTAATAAACTATTTTTGGTGCTATCCTTAAAGGGTTTCATTAAAGTATATGTTTGGGCTTATTTTTTTATTAATTTCTTAGGTCTCAATAACCGGAGCATGAAATGTCACTCACTGAGTCAATTTGTTTGTGTGTGTGTGTGTGTGTGTATGTGCGTCAATTACTGCTGTCGCTACTATGACAGCTTATTAAATATAGAACAAACAGAAATTTAAATTATTCTGTAAAAAATCATATCCTACACATTTCTTTAAGGTTCAAAGTTAAATTTTGAAAAGAAAAGTTTGTTTCAGGGTTGTTTCAGTAATTAGTGTTTTTTCAATTACTAGTTCTATTCTATATTGCTCTTAAAGTGCCAAATATTGGTGCACTTACCCTATAAATGCTATTAAAAAATTACTTATAATCTGTATTCATATAAATTGACTATATATTAAGAATTCCAGGTCATTAATGTGTTGCTACAATTAAGCTAAACTTGGTATTGTGATTTCATTTTTAACAGATATTTTTGTCTTCAGAAAGCCTGTATTAACTAATAAAACCTAAAGAATCTGTTCGGGACTTTCAATCACCAATTTTCCTTACATACATACACGTAGGTGCTTTGAGTTTCTCTACACTTTAGGTTAAATGCACAAATGAAGAGTATTTAATAATAACTTACTGCACATATTACAAAACACAATAAGTTTGGAAAAAACAGTCTATTTAATCAAAAACTCATCAAACTGATTTCTTTGTCTAATAATTAATTCAATAATCCATAAGTATTCATACATGTATAACAAATATATCACATGAAGTTATTTTCAATTCAATTAATTTTAAACTGTTACATTTAAGTAATTTTTCAAAAATAAATTTTTTTAAATATTTTATAAATTATTTTCAAGTTTAATCTTTTTTTTTCAACAACAGAAAGTTGTTTCGTAAATAAAGTTACATTCACATAATCTTACCAAAATAAATAATGATGAGTTTGTGTCTCTCTCAATAAATGCATATTTTAATGAAAAGGAAACATTTCACAACCCTCTAATTCCCATGGTAGCATGTATTTTATGATACTTAAAACGCTTTTTTACGAAAAAAAAAGATTTTAGAATATAGCTGTGAAGTCATAAAACCATCAATTGTATTTTTAACCAATAATAGTAGTAGTTTAGGTCCAGAGAAAGGAGCATTAATGAATGAAAAGTATTTTAGCAACAATGTGGATGAAAACAATAAAAGAAAAAACATATTTAGATATTTCTCCATTATTTTACAAATATTTATTATAAAAAAATGTGATGACTGTGATAAGTAAGAAAAGATATCGTTTTCACTTGATTCAAAATCATTTTTGTAATGTTTATTTATAATTCTGGGAGATCTTTAAAGTTAATTGTAGCATATAATTTACCACGAACATTTGTGCAACTCGGTCTTTCTCTTCTGACAAAGAAATTGTACATATCTAAAACAGTTCATTTTCTTTTAAATTTTATAATTCTGATATTAATGTTCTTTTCATATTAATGATTTAAAGGTTTTTAAATTTAGATTTTGGCATATCTTAATTATTAAAAACACTTTTTCTAAAATAAATAAAAGGAAATAGCTGCAATAATATTAAATTTGAAAAGAAACACTAAGCTGAATTGTTGCACAAAAATTAATTTATTAAATTTTAATTTTTATCTTGGATATATTAAATGAAAATAAAGATTTTCTAAACCTTTATGATTGTGAATGAATTCATAATTTCTTTTCAGCCATCTACTTCAGAACAGTATTTCCATAGTAAAATGAGAAAAATGTCTTCATGGAAGATGCTATAGGTTTTATGAGTATCATAAAATTTATTTAATAGCCATATGTTAAGACGAATCTGAAGACTAAGTTTTTATCTCAGGAGTCAATCATCTATCCCAGTCTGTCATGATATTTTCCTACAACAAAGCTCAGATGAAGATCAAGAAAAATTTCTTGAAAAAAGAAGTAATATGCTAAATATTGATGAAAAGGCAACACTGAAAAATTTAAAAAATTCTATGGTTAAAAAAAAATTGTTTTCTTTACCAATAGATAATAATTTTACTGATTTCCATGAGCCTCTGTAATTTACTCTTGAATTTCAAATGTGTACTTCAGATTACATAATTCCACTATTAGTTGAACAAAAAAAAGTATAATGTGTCCAAAGAAACGAAAATTTCAGTTTTTCTGAGGGAAAGTGAGAAGGATCAAGTTTTGTGAATTGTTATTAAAATAGGACTAGTCCAGATATTTTACATTAAGAGATATCGTGAAGACGGGATATGGTCTGAACATATTGCAAAAGCTATCGAAACAGTTTGGAAAAATTCTACAAGGTATACATATGGCTGATGATCTCAAATAAAATTGTGGGAAATCATAATCATATTTTTCTAAGCATAGTTATCCGTGCTTGAAGAAAATACGCTTTCGAATACAGATAAACGTAAGCAGTCCACAAATGAAATCACAGATGCCCTTTTTAAAAAAATGAGAAATGCAAAATATAGCTTTGCTTTTAAAAAGAAAATAAATAGCTTCTTTTGAAAAGTGAGAAAATCGCGTCATTAGTTCCTCACTCTGATCATGGCAACATATATGTTACAAATGAAAAGAAATTTAATGAATTTTGTTGTGATTTTCAGCGCTATACTTAATTGTAGCAACAGGACACTATATATTATTATGTACACCCTCCAAAAAATAGTATTCGAGTAAGGGATAAATTTCCTATTTTAGAATTGCGAATAATAATTTAATTTTTGAAAAACGTAAAACTTGACGGAAATATAGAAAGTTATATTTATACATAGCCTAATTCATATTCTATGATAAATAATTTTTAATATACAAAAGTAACGTAGGAAATTTATCTCTTACTCGAATACTTTTTTGGAGAATGTATACCAGTGTACCCATACTTTAAATCTTGGCTGAGATACTTAAAAAATAAACTCTAGTAGCATTTTACATCAATTTTGTATTCTCATTTCTAATAAATTAATGCAAGTATTTCATTCATTTATAAATATTTATTCAAACCAGAAATATAAAAGGAACATCATGTTGAAATATTGTAATTTATTTAAAATTTAATTCTTGGCATAGTAGTTGTATTTTTCAGAAGACATTGCTTTTTACATTTGCTCATTTTGCGATAATTTTTCATGAAACTTTGTACACCCTCTAAAAAAGTATTCGAGTTCAAGAAAAATTTCGTAGGTCAATTTCATATTTAAAGTGTGATTCCTCGTGAAAAGTGATTTATCATTAACGAAACTGAAATGGGAAATTTAGCTCTCATTCGATTGTACTGTACTGAATTGTCTGTACACGCTACACACACAATGACAACAAACGTTTTCAGAGATCGAATTTCATTGTTTCTCTGTGTAGAAGGCGCTTTTAGTTGTTTTATTTTCTTCAGTTTTTTCTGAAAGAAATAAATTAAACGGAAACATTCAGGGGAAAAAGTACAAATCTTTAAATTTGGGGACTTTTCGCGTCCCCAAGAAGTCAAAGTACTTTTGGGGACAAAACGAAAAAAAGTTCTATATTTGGGGACAAAACGAAAAAAAGTTCCATATTTGGGGACTGTCCTCGAATTTCTAAGACGTATGGCCACCATAGTCTTGGCACCAGTCTACATTGTGAGATTGTAGCCGCTAAACGATTAACTGCTTAACGTAAACAGGCCGCTAAACGTAAACCGCTCTTTACGTTTGCCGCTAAACTTAAACAGGCAAACAGAAAAACGACATAAGATCGTGCTCTGTGTAAACGTTGCTGTATTTTTTATACATAACGTTTTTAAAAATAATTTAATTACAAAATATTGTTACGTGAAAGTATTTTACAAATCTATATTTTTTATCTAGCCGGTAAACTGTTTCATGAAATTTATTGAATACATTAAAAATGGGACAGCAGAGTTTACTTTATTTACATAACTAATTTTGTTTCTGTGGTGAATCGCCACATAAACTAATAAAAAATATGTGTAATCTTACTTCTTGCATTTTTAGTGTGCGTATATTTATCTCTTACAAAGCATTTATAAATAAGGCAGAAAATTTGTTCTCATTCCTTCGTAAACAAATATACACCATTGGGCCAGTTTTGCTAGAAGTTTACAAAAAATACCGAAAACTATATAATTAAACATACCAGAAACTTGCTGCGCTGAAAAATATGGAAAACAAATTTTCGAATCTTATAGGAATTTTCTTCCCATAATATTGTTTCATTAAGTTAAAAAGTGAACAAATTGCGATCTTCTTTTATCTCGTCAAAAATTTGATTTCGCAAATCTAAAGTTGCATGCAACTGTTGAGAACTGCTGCGAAAAATACCTCGCAATCCTATTCGCAACTTTTGCGATTCTAATTCTAGCGGAATAGCTCCGGATAACACAAACGGACATTTGTTTTTTGTTATTAAAATAAATAAAATATTTTCTTCTGCATGAACCAAAGATATCCATAAAATACTAGATTAAACATTTCAGTGATCATATTCTGTATGAATTATTTGTAATTTCTATTTTCTTTATATTTAAGTTGTGAATTTCATAAGAAATTAGCAGGTTATATTAACGAACTAAGATTTGAGTACATAAATCTTTTTCGGGGTGTATAACTCTTATAGAGACACTCACTGATTTGATCAAATTTCCCAGACAAAATCTTAAAACATCAATGCAAAAGTAATAAACAAATAACTGGTGCTTGTAGAAAATGGAACATCGAGAAACATTACTAGTAGTGTCAGCGCCCTCTATTGGCGAATTAAATCGGGGCAATTTGCTCCACTACAGGGATGCATATTCGTAAATTTTAATTCCTGAGTTAAATGTGAAATAGGTAATAAAATTTCATTACGAGAAGAAAGATGCACAAAACTTGCGATTCCAAATATCTTAGAATTTCCATCTAAAATCTTTTATATTAATTTACGATAATAATTGGATGAGCAAGCAATGAACAAGAAAGCCTTTTTCGTTTTCATATACAATTTGAAGTTTAAAGGCAGGTCCGATATGAATATAAAAATTCATTTATCTTAATGTCTGATCCAAGAAATTATAGATAAACAAATTTTTCCATGTTTTAGGTTTGAATAAATGTTTTCTATTTATGTATCATTTGACACTGAATATGGCTCAGATTTTTTCCAGACTATTTAATTTAAATGGAATAAAATCTTTAAATAGCTTTTTGACACAAGAGTAAGCAAAATTAAAAAAGACTAAGAATTTGAAACAAGAAATTTTCTGTGAAATGTGTATGTAAATGGAAAATAAAATCCATTCAGAGACTTATTGCTGTCTCAATTTCAGTCGTGAATTGTGTATTAATATGTCTATTGTAAAAATCAGTCCATTAACAAGTTTTTAGTTAAATATAGAAATGTTTTCTGCCAGATTTAAACAAATACCAAATGTAGAAGTGTTGTTTTATTTATAGTAATTAAAAAATAAATCTTTACAGACATAAAAAATCAGAAATTTACTAAACGACTAGCTTAATATAATATATGCTTGAAAATAATTTTTTTTATCATTCATGCCCCATTTTACATTTAATGACTCCGCTTTTTCTAGGACTACTTTAGATTAATTGAAATAAATTTGTATTGTTGAACACACACACAGCTTTTTAACTCAGGGATAAACACAATGAAAAGTAATTAAGAATATAAAAGAGTAATGCATTTATGTAATACACCAACAAACACCACACACACACACTTTATATAAAACATTAAAAAAATGTAAGGCATAAAGCAAATTTTTTAACTTAAAGAAAAAATGTCTTTAGTCATAATTCAAACAAACCCCCAAGTCTATTTTGTTTTCTTCACATAATCACAAACATCTTCTTAGTTATACGATAATTAATATAAAGTGAAATGGTTTCAATATAAGCAGCAAAAGTAATTTTAATGTTTCTCTTTTATGTCTCCTTTGACATGGAATAGCTCATCATTTTTTTCAAAACTACTTTAAGGCTTTCAGGCCTGATTAAATAATTTTTTTAAGAGTTAAATAATTTTTCTCTTAATAATACAGATTAAATTTGGAATTAAAGAAATAAAACAGTCCTCATTATTTTTTTTCAGGAAATTTTGGTTTTTTTTTTGTGTGTACAAATAGGAACATTCATCCTGTATGATATTATGGATAATTTTGGGGTTTTCAAATGTGGGTACAGGGTCTGAAAGGGTTAAAAGAAATCAAAAATAACTTATTGTTTAATACTTTCTTTACTCAAGTGAAAATAAATTTAAATATAATTAGTAATATTTAAAAAAAATTCTCCTGTAGATTTATGTATAAAGGGATAATAGAATATGTTAGTATAATTAAAATACTATGTGGACTTTTAATTTAAAACACATTTCAATCTTGAGTTGTGCTTTAATAAGTAATACTGTGCCTGTGTATTAATTAGTAATTGTTTAATAATATAAAAATTAGTCCTTCAGCAAATCCTTGGTTAAATATAAAAATGTTTCATCCATAATTTGAATAAATACAAAGTGTTATGTATATTTTAATAATAAAAAAAGAAGTTTACAGATATGCGAAAATGAGAAATTTCAGAAAAGATTCGAATGTGTACAGCAATTCTCATTTAATGGACTAATTTTTACAATAGACTTATTAATACACAATTCATGACTAAAATTAAGACAGCAATAAGTCTCTGAATGGATTTCATTGCAACGTATTTTATTTTCCATTTACATACCAATTCCCCAGAGAATTTCTTGTTTCAAATTCTTAGTCATTTTTAATTCTGCTTACTCTTGTATTAAAAAGCTATTTAAAGATTTTACTTCATTTAAATTAAATAGTCTGGGAAAAATCTGAGCCATATTCAATGTCAAAGGATACATAAATAGAAAACATTAAAATTGGTTTTGTTGCATATCTTAACCGCTTTTGATAAATTACACATTAAAAAAATATGGGAAGTCCTTTTTCATTACTCAAAGCTAAACACGAAAAAATTTGTTTATATTAGACACTGCATGATACAACTCTTTCCCATTCCATCTAAATGCAACTGAAATGAAACATTTTTATCATTGTTGAATAGTTTCTCAAAAGTAAGTACAGTAAAAAAATAATCCCTAAATCAAACGCATGAGTATAATTATTGTACACATAGTATAATTATTGAGAAAAAAATAAATCCTTAATTAAACCGTAAGTAAACGGTTACTAGTAAGGTAAAGAAACTTACGGGCTGAAAAACATGCAAAAAATTAAATTCCTTAAATGTGTAATGTTAGTTTTAAAAGAATGTTTAAACAACGCTGACAGCACTACTGCAGATTTGTAACATATCCTGTAAAACTGTATAACTTTATCATATTAAGAAAATAAACGACTAGTTCTCTCCTACAAAGAATATAAAATAATATTCTATAATTCTTAAACGGTCGTTGCAATTTATTAGTTTAACACAAATTTCAATGTTGGCCTTCCTCCTGCGCAGGCGTGCTGTTAGTCACTATATCAATGATAGTGTTTTTTCATACGTCACTCATTATCTTTTTATTGAAAACTACAAAAAAAAAATCTTGGTGGTGAAACTTTTGTTTAAATTACGAAATTAAATTGCATGACGTTTACTCTATTTTGCACGTTTCAGTTAACAATTTTTAGAATTGTACATTCTAATATATAAAAGCTTAAAATTGTTCAATGGTAGTTTTATAGATGCAAACTAATTTGTTATAGATATTATTTGAAACAAAAATCATCGAAAACTTTCAGTAGGCTTTATTATTTACTAGTTTCATTCGTCTTGAGTCTTTCAATAGGTTCTGTTATTTAGTAGTTTAATTTTTCTTTAGACGAGCAT
This sequence comes from Cheiracanthium punctorium, assembly GCA_038373885.1. Lineage (NCBI taxonomy): Eukaryota > Metazoa > Arthropoda > Arachnida > Araneae > Cheiracanthiidae > Cheiracanthium > Cheiracanthium punctorium. The sequence continues at coordinate 627,333 of JAWZYV010019369.1, forward strand.
GAATACTGAAAGCGAATTCTCATAAAGCATCTCCGGAAGTGCACGCAGGAAAATAGAAATTTCAACAAGAGTTGTGCAAGCAATTTTATGGACTTCCAAGTTTAAAACTGAAGGATAATGACATCCCTCATACTGTATATATTGTAACTACAGGCTATAAACCTTTTCTCTAAAGCATATCTGTCATTTCTGGGCTCTTTTTGACTTCCTAAGTCTGACGAACAAGTTACGTAAGAACGAAGGGGGGACTATTTTACAAACGCAAGTATATCACAATGTATAGACTGTGGCAAATTTTTTCTGGCGTTTGAAAAGTTATAAGAGATATTCTAATGATAACAATATCTAAAAGAAGAGTATCTATAAAATATCTGTTGTTTGGAATTACCGAAGCCCACATGAACTCGCAAGCTGTGGAATACAGGACGAAGTAATATTTTCAGTGTGGAACATGAAATTTCGATTGAAATTCTTATGAATAAGAGTTTCAAGTAGTTAAAATTGTATTCAAAGACTTTTAATCACTTTAATTCAAAAGTTTATCTAAATAAAAGCTTTTAAAAGAAAATTTAATATCGAATTTCAAAAGTGAATGAATTCGATTACATGTACTCTGAAGAATTGAGAATTTTTCGCCAACTTGCGCCATTTCCACCTGTTAAGCTGAAGAAGAAACACGTAGTGATAGATCGGATTATTACTTTTACCATGGTAAGAATAATTTTAATTCCATTAATCAATTTTAATTGCTTACAATTATACTTATTCTTAACCCATTTTACCATTTAATCTGTAGAGGTTTTTAATTTTTAAGTTTCCGAAACGATTAAAAACTTAGAAAAGTTTCGGAGGGCGTAGCCGCGGAATCATTTTTAACGTAAAAATTCTAATTACCAAACTCCATATAGTTTTTTTAGCAAGCATTTTTTTAAATTAAAATATTTTATAGTAGGCAGTAAGCTACGTATTTTGTGTACGTTTAACGTTTAGTTTGATACATCATGTCTGTTTCTGTTTAACTATATATAGTTCTTAATGAAACTAAATGCATCGTAAATCCGAATATTAAATAAGAGATGCTGTTTTATATCTCAGGGGTTTATTTTTAATCATCATATACGCCAATATTGCTACAAATATTTAATCAGATGTACATGGAAAGCTTCTGACGGGTTCAAACGTGTGACGTCACAGATTTCTATATCTCAGTACCATCGAAATTTAGTCAAAACATGCATTTATTAATAAAAATATGTTAATCAAGATAGTAAATGTTTATTTTTGGAATAGGCTAGTAAAAAATATTTGGTTTTAGCGTTTACCAGCGGACATGTTTATTTTCATCAATGTCGTTTTGACTAGTTGAAAAACTCGGGTGTGTTCTGGGGTGTTTCATACTATACTTTCAACACATTAAATATTTTTTTTATTTCCTCTTTTTAGCATGACCCATAAAATTTATTACTTAATTTAGAAATGCTTAAAATAATGTTTTTGCAAAGCATATACATTTTTTTTATAAAATAGAATTCTTCTAATAAGTTATCGAATGCAGACAATGAGTTATATTTTGAAATTGTGATGATTTTAAAAGTCAAAAGATTTTAAATCAAAGATTTTAAAAGTTCTGGTGATTTTAAAAGTCACCAGAAATGCAAATAAAAATATTTATTGAAGTATATGTATACAAAAAGGGATCAAAATGTAAAAAGAAGTATCTTTAAGCATAATAACAAATATTTTAATCAAATGAAAGTAAAAAATGTTTACATTTTTAATACAGCAGTATTAGTTCTTTTTTCTCTAACTATATGAAAAGAAAAATATTGCATTTTAATTTTATAATACTAATACTTGTCCTATATTGGGGGATACTTGGAAACATTTTTTAGCATTAAACTATAAAACAAATACTATAATGTATGGTGATGCACAGTCACATTATTAGGATTTATTCAGAGGGACAGAGACATAAATTTGAAGAAGTTTGTATTGATGGCAATTCTTTCAAAGTTATCAGTATAATTCCAGTATTTGAGAAGTTTAAGGGGCAGAAATCAGACCTTATTTGCCCTAAATTTGATATATTCGATGAAAGGCCTCTATTCGGTAATTTATGAGTGATATGATAGTAAAATATGTTCTAAAATGTCCATTACATCTGCTTCAATTCTTTGTAATAAACAGTTCATTGTAAAAGAATCCAAGTTGCATTTATTCTCATTTCATATAAGTGAATATTAAAATCTGTATTTTCAAAGGTTTCTTAACTTCTTTCGTACCTCTAATACTTTGTCAGATACAGAGTCACTCCAAAAGGCTCATCTGTCTTACATGAATTACTTGCTCGCACACCCTCTCAAAAAAGCATTCGAGTGAAAGTTAAATTTCTTAATTTAGATTTCGGAATTTTCTTATTTTTTCTAATATATTTTTAAACTTACACAACTTGACAGAAATATGTAAATTTATTATTGTACATAGCCTAATTCATATTCTATGAAATAATTTTTAATATATGAACCCAATGTAGGGAAGTTTATCTCTTACTCGAATACTTTTTTGAGAGTGTGTATATATTGATCAGTTTTCCTCCTGTGCAGGATGCGACATAAATTCGGCCAAACTTTGAGAATGCACAAAAAAATTCATAGAAACCTTCCAGTTTTGATGAGTTGGTTCAGAGAAAGATTGAATTTTTTAAAGTAAAATAAATAATGTTAGGCTAATAGTCAGTCTAATAATGCAAGAAATGACACAACAGCATGATTCTTTTATAATTTTTATCTGAAGTCAATAACTCATAAAAAATTCTTGTTTTAGTTAAAGAAACAGGAAGACAAATGTTAATTTGCAGATAAATGTTAATTTGCAGTTCCAGTTAATTTGCAAAATATTTTAGATACGTTAAAGTTTTTTAAATGCTAAAAATAAAGCCAAGATAAGTTTAAGGGTGATTCCATGAAACTAGGAACACTAATGGCCAAAACAAAAAAAACATTCTTATATAAAAAAATAATACTTTAGTCCCCTATGAAGTAAAAAAATATATATGTATGAATTTCTATAAAATGATGCTAAAAAAATTAACAAAGCCTTTTTAAAAGTTTTATACACAATGCTTGGCAACATTACTGTTTTTACATAAGTTCTTGTCTTAAAAAGGTGAAGGAAGTTCATCTTGTTTTATAAGAAATCAACAAATATGCATGAAACCTTATTTTTTATTGGAATTTAGTTTATATATGAAAAGATTAGACCAATGCAGAAAACTTTAACTGCAATATTCATCTTAAAAACAATTTTTGTAAATTAGGCCAAATATCATCTTCATCAGTCATATCATCAGTCACAAAATTCTATAAAAGTTTTTCTTGCTTAAATAAAATTAGTCCCAAAAATATAAAAAGTCATTTTCTCTTCCTTTAATATTAGACTTTTGAATATTTAATATTGGTTCAATTTATGAATTTTAAACTTTAAAAAAATCTGTAACATCAGACACATTTCTGTTTTTTACTTAGATACCTACATAAAAATATTGCGAAAATCGCATTGACTACTGCAGAAAGACAGAAAAGGAGGAGAGATAAATTAAAGAATGAAGGGAAATATGAAGATTATAAAAGGAAAACAAAGCATAAGCAATAAGGAGCCAAAATAAAAAAGAAATGACCTATCTAAATTACCTCAATCAGTTCAGAATACTATTTTTCAAACATTTTCTCTTATTTCAAGATAAATTAATCTTTTTACCTGTTTCTGAATTGACTGAGGTAATTTAGCTGGATCATTTCTTCTTTTATTTTGGCCCTTTATTACTTCTGCTTTGTTTTTATTATCTTCATATTGTCCTTCATTCTTTAATTTATCTCATCAACTTTTCTGTCGTTTAGCAGCAGTCAATGCTGTTTTCCCAATACTTTTAAGTAACTTTCTAATTTACAAAAAGAAATGTGCCTAATGTCACACATATTTTATAATACACATTTACACATTTTTAGAACTTTAAAATTCACAAATGAAACTACGACTTTTTATGTTATTAGGAGTGATGTTACATTAATATTAGGGCTAATTTATAAAAATTGTTTTAAAGGCAAATATTGCAGTTAAAGATTTCTGCGCATGCCTAATCTTCTCATAAATGAACGAAATTTCAATAAAAAATAAGAATTTATGCACATCCATTGATTTCTCTTAGAAAACAGGATGAACTTTCTACACCTCTAAAGACAAAAATATAAGTAAAAATGTTTTGCCAACTTTTTAACATAATATTCACAAATGTTTACTTTATAGGGGAAAAAAACTATTATTCTTTATATGAATTTCTTTTCACTGGTGTCTCTAGTTTCGTGGAATCACCCTTTAGTGAAATACACTAAAAACATTATTTTTTAAATCTTATTAATGTACTATATGCATTACCATGATTTATTTATTATGATTAAACTAGATTAATGCAATATCAAAGAACAAATTTGGTAGTTTTGTTTTTAAGAAGAAATAATATATAATTATAGCAAGTTTATGTGAATCTAACATCAGCCACAAAATATATGTAACATCAGCCACAGGAATAAAATATTTCCTACATTAAAAAATTTTTAATTTTTTAAAGGAAATAAAATGTTTTATAAAGATTGAAATCTGAACTAGAAAAATATTATTTTATTTCTCCTACTATACAGTTCGAAGAGGATTTGAATTTATATAAAATTCATATTTCTCAATGTCTCTTCTGTGTAACATCAGTCACGTTTTTGATTTCCCTTAATTAAAAAAAAAAAACGATTTTTTATATTAAAAATGGATAACAGTATAGTACTTATTTATGTTCAAATGTAAATAAATAATAATCAATGTAAATAAATAAATATATATATTTCAAGTCATTGGTGGATTTCAAAGGTTACAAATGTAGTCAAATGTCAGTCACCATGGAATGGCCCTTAACCATATATTTCTTTGGCTGTATGCAGTTTAAATCTGCACATATGGATCAGCAGTTTAAAATCATTTTAACTCTGAAATGATAAGAATAACTAGTCACACATACAAAGTAAAGTAGCAGCCCAACTATCCAAACTGAAAATATTCCAATTCATTCAATTACCTAACATATAAAAATTGGTTTCTTCTATTGAAAGTGTTTTTGGAAGAGC